>JARFJB010001290.1:0-100000 GCA_036346205.1 Vesta saturnalis
ATTTCAAAATTAAAATTTAATCTTTGCCAACATGGATGTTTTGACAAACCTCGACCCCGACTTTACAACAAAGAAAACGAGGAATCAGAGGTCAACGTTTTAGCAGTTGTTCAAGCCACTCCTAAAACCTCGTGCAGGAAAATAGATGAAGAGACCGGTGTGTCTAAAACAACAGTGCAAAGGATTTTAAAAAAACATAAATTCAAACCCTACAAGTATAAACTTGTTCATCATCTGCACTCTGGTGATGCTGAACGTAGATTAGAGTTCTGCAATTGGTTTATAAATATGAAAACTCATGACGATAATTTTGAAAAAAAAATAATTTGGTCAGACGAGGCACATTTCACAAGTTCGGGAATTCTTAATAGACACAACTCGCGGTTTTGGAGTCAGGAAAACACCCACGTGATTTTTCCTAGAGAGCGTCAAGGCAGGTTCGGATTTAATGTCTCCTGCTTTATTTTTAACCGAAAAATAGTTTACAAGATTCCACAAACAGAATTGTCATAGTCCTATTAGTGTTTGAGATACAGGGCGAAATTCAAAATTTGCACATTTTAAGCACCCCTCGTAACTTTTTTGCCTTCTAATTTATCGAAATGGTGAAAAGTAGGTTTTATACAGAATTTTTCGTAGAATTTAGTGCCGTGCATAGTTTTCCCCACAAAAAGTCAGTTTTTTCGTAATAAACCAAAGTTTAGTTTTTTTAATGGAACACCCTGTATAAGTATTTTTTATTATAAAGGGTGTCTTAATAAGAGTGCACTATTTTGTTTAAAAATAAAAAGACGAATTTTTTGAGTAAGTTGTGATATTTATATTGCATTAAAAATAAGACATGTTGCGATTATGTAACATTTTTTAACCTGGCCATGAAAAAACAAGGGTTAGGAAGTGTTATGCAAAAACACAAAATTAAAAACTAAACATAATACCTACAACTTTACAAGCCTGATATAAATTACTAAAAGAGATGTTCGGGCTGATGGCCATTCTGTCTTATACATGCTTCACACACTTTTCCAATTCGTTCTATAGCATTAAGCACAATAGGGTGATCTTGTAAATGCCTGAAAGATTCTCTAACTGCATTTGTCAAACGTTCAATGTTATCATATTGCGATTGGTATATTGTATTTTGCAAGTAACCCCATGAAAAGACTGACCAGTCCGGAGACCGAGGACGTCATCTTATCGGCCCCTCCATCACAAAATTGTTTTACAAAAACGGTCGTATAATTTGCACATTGTGAGATGGTACACCATCGTGTTGGAAATGAATTTGATTCTAGCGAGCTAAAGGAATGTCAACTAATAGTTCAGGCATAACCATTCCTAAAGTGTACAAATTTCTAGGAGCGAATAAGTTCCCTTCGAAAATGTAAAATTTTATTTTTGGTCCTAATATAAAGCAGAAAACGGTTAGTCCAAATCGTCCTTCTTGTCTTTAGAGGAATATTTGGTGTTGATTTTATTGAGACCAGAATCTGCTATTGTGCCTATTTAAAACACCTGAGTTGCTATAATGTGCCTCGTTTGACCATATGACATTTCTTCTCAAGTTGGGTACTATATTTAACATGATTAATTAAGTACCAATTGCAAAATATTAACCTACGTTCAGCATCGCCAGGATGTAGATGTTGAACAAGCCTAAATTTATATGGTTTATATTTATGGTCGCGAAGTATTTTTTACATTCTTATTTTCGAAATTCCAATACTATTTTCAATAGTTCTGCAAGAACTTAGAATTACTCTCCACACTGGCTAAAACGGTAACCTCATCATTTTCTCGATTTTCTTTATTATATTTTTTGACCTGGGTTTAGAAAATGATCCATAATTAATTAAATTTCTGTTTAATCTATAAAACGTGATTTTACTAGGTTGTCTCCGTTCTGGAAACCTACATAGATGTAAAGTTACTTGATTATCAACTTAATACCAAGGAAACTATATTTACCAGTTAAAATACAAATTTATATATGCGTCGGCGTTTTCATTGCTCTGACCAAAGCAAATCAGCATATCATATTTCTCAAAGTTTTGAAAATTTTGATTTTCTGCCATATTTGGCACAATGAACAAAGCAATAAGAAATTGTTACACAAAAATAATTTTAATCAGATTTGACAGGTCAATTACGTTTAGATCAGACTAGGCCCAGTCTACTTACAAATTTAGATATAAAGTATTCTTTACAAGTTTTATTGCCATTAATATTTTTTTCTGAAGCTGTAAGATGCACGTTACCCAATTAAAAACAATTTTGCCCGTTTGAAAATGTTTCAAAAACTATTGTACCTAATTTGCATAATTTTTTGTTATTATTTTTGCATTTCTGCGTAAAAGTCCTTAGATTTATTATAATCGCGAAATTATAAATTATAATAAAGCAGTAAGCATCTAGTAGCCCTTTTTTAATACTTAAATATATCTTGAACATTCAAGAAAATAGGCGTTTATACTGAGTTTATAGGTTTCATGGCCAACTATATCATCAAAATGTAAAATTAACGTAACATTCATTTTTGAGGTTAATAATGCAAAAGAAGTGCCACACAATATTTATTTTTTGAAAGCCGATTTTGTGAGGAAAACTATGTACGCCACTAAATTCTACGGAAAATTTTGTATAAGAACCCACTTTCAACATTTTGATAAATTACAAAGCAGTTACGAGGGGTGCTTAAACTTCGCAAATTTTGATTTTCGCCCTGTATCTCAAATACTAATAGGACTATGATAATTTTGTTTGTGGCATATTTCGCAAATGAGGTACCCTACAATTTCAATCAAAATGGGACACAATGTACATGTACTGTAAGACAAAGGCTTGCGCGTTTTGTCAACGAAGCCCTGCGATGGGCACAAGAATATCACCATCGGACAGCGGATGATTGGAAAAGATTTCTATTCTATTCAGGGACAATCATATGTGAAACGATTTCCGAATAACGAATATTCACCAAAGAGCAATGGAACATCCTACCTTAGTGATGGTGTAGGGTTGCATATCTTAGGAGTTGGTAGGCTACATATTGTCTCTTTCCAAAATTATAATGCTTCCTGTCACAAGGACAAGAAATTACAAATATGGTGTGTCGGTAACAACGTCAAAAATATCAAAAGTGTCCCGTACAGTCACCTGAGCTTAATTCCAATATCATTTCAAGGAAAAAGTCTATGACGAAGGCTCACTGCATTTCACAAGAAGAACTAGGAAGCTGATGTATTCCGTGTAAAATATATATATATATATATATATATATATATATATATATATATATATATATATATATATATATATATATATATATATATATATATATATATATATATATATATATATATCTATATAGTCTCTTTCAAATGTTGGACACAGTAGAATTTATAGGGATGCCATTTGTGCTTATTAAGAATGGGATAAATTGGTACGTAGGGTATACCTATCTCCATTTCAGCCTCGTGTAGAGAAGCATTTGGAAATGCATTAAAAAATCCCAAAACTGTTATGCCATTGTCATCATCATCCACTTCAGGCTTTCTACGAATGATTTTTGGACGAAAGGTTTTATTCAACCTACAGTTTTGTAGTAGTCGATTTATCACATTATTATTCGGCTTTGGAAGTTGTGGATATCTTTCATGAAATACTCGGCATGTTCTACTTGCACTTACCATGAATAATTAATAAATGCAAGAAATCTTCATTACTGTAACCTACTTGACATTTTTCTATTATAATTAGTATCACAATCAGTCAAAACCAACAACAAAAGTGTGACGTTTCAAAATTGGATCACTTATTTTTCCAAAGCACACTATTAAAAAATATTAATTTGCAATGTTGTACGGAAGATACACTCAATACCTGAATGCATACAAATTGTAACTTTTTCTAAGGTACATATCAATTTCGAATTGACTGATTTGAGATTGTTGAAAAACTAAATTGAAAAGAAATTGTATTACGTAGTGTAAAATAGATGTTAAATCTCAAAAATAAGTGATGAATACAAGAAAACCACGTCAGTTTCTGTTTGAAACAGTTTATCTTGAAAACGGTTCGAAATCGAAATAGCATTATCTGATTAAAGTCAATCTAAAATTGGATGTAGAGCTCAAAAATGTGCAAATATACAGGGTGTTCCATTTAAAAAAATTGACTTCCACTCCTTTTTTCATGTGAACAAAGTATCTGCATTTTTTAAAGACCCTGTATGAGGCAAATAAAAATATGACTCGAAGTGAAGATCCTCATGGTATCACTACACTTCATTTCGAATTTGATCGTCTTAGTACCAGAGAGTTCAAGATTATCAGCGTTTATAAAAGTACATGTTTTGTAAAAAAAAAATCGAAATTAATTTATATCTCTTAAACGGTAATAGATAAGTATAGAGAAATAGTACATGAAGTTGTTGACAAAATAATAGTAAATCATAATATGATTTTATATACAGGGTGTTCTATTTGAAAAATCAAAGTAGTCGCTACTTTATAGTAGAAGCGGCAACTCTCCACATCATCTAAAATATTTTAGGCGTGTAGATCATATTAATTTATGCACACTGTCAAATTTTCAGGTTGATCCGTTGCCTGGTTTGCCAGAAATGTCTAATTAACGCTCATCGTGAAAAGCCCTGTATATATATATATATATATATATATATATATATATATATATATATATATATATATATATATATATATATATATTCACATTTATGTATTCTCAAAAATAAGAGTAGACCAACAAAATATTAATCCACTGTAGCATTAGTGCGTAATTTAAGTTTAACCCTTTCAGGCCTGAATACAGTCTGATTGATTTTACGTGTCCAAGCATACAGATATTTTGTCATAAAAGATAGAAAAAAAGTTTAAAAATACTCTACATTCAATTATTGATAATGCTACATATTCTGAAAAACAAATTACACAAAAACAAAACAGCATCGCAAGACAAATGATTTTTTTTAAATGGAACGGGCACTTTTTTTTTAATAATCTGAAAGAACTTTAAATTCTCTTTACCAAATAAGTTATTATTATTTTGGCAATTTTAGTTACAATATTTTTTTAAAGTTTGTTTTCTGTATTCCTATAAATACGAACAAAAACAACAAAATTGGAACAGTAGTCTTGGAAAACATATGAAAAACAATTGACAATATTAGAGCATTGTTTGTGGTACTTAAATTATTGTTCAGTGCTTGTATTATTACCTGTCACAATGCAAGCAAATAATAATTACACAAATGATGAAAAAATGAATATGTTAAGAGTTTTTATTCGGTGCAATGATAATGCGCTGGAGGCAAGTGCAATGTATTTAAATTTGTATCCCGAGCGACGACAACCACATCCTCGAATTTTTACTAGACTGGAAGCAAATTTACGCAGAACTGGCGGTTTTAGTGCAAAACCAGTGCAGCAAAGACATCGGCGAGGTGGTATGGAAAATGATGAAATTGTTGTTTTGGCGTATTTTCGAGCGCATTCGCAGAATTCCATACGCGAAGCAGTGTTTGATTTAGGATTTACCTACTACAAGATATTTTCAATACTTAAAAGGAACAAAATGAAACCTTACAAAACTAAATTAGTACAGGACTAAATGACGGAGACCAGCAACGGAGAATAACATTTTGTGAATGGCTGATTAATCACAGTCATTTAATTAATGTCATAGTTTGGAACGATGAGTCATGCTTTACAAGAAATGGTATATCCAATAGGAAAAACGACCACTACTGGGATGACATAAATCCTAGATATCAAAATAAATTTTCTGTTAATGTATGGCTCAGCGTTGTGAATGATTCTGTAATGGGTCCTTATTTTTATGAAGGAACTCTTACAGGTGATAGGTACAGGAACTTTCATATAAATGAATTTCATAACTTGCTGGATGACGTACCAGTAGCTATTTGGCACGATATATAGTTTCAGCAAGATGGGACACCACCACATAATTCAAGAGTTGTTAAAGATGTTTTACGTCAAATGTTTAGAAATAATTGGATAGCGAATGGTGGTCCAGTACCTTGGCCGGCCAGGTCGCCCGATCTTTCGATTTTGGATTTTTTCGTTTGGGGATAGGTTAAACAAAAAGTTTTTGTCACAGCTCCCGAAAACCTTGAGAATCTCAGAAATCGGATTACTTAAGTCTGCCGTAAAATAACTCCTTACACGGTTACAAAAAGCACGCAGAAATTTGCTAAGAAGAGCCCGACTATGTGTTGGGGGACACTTCGAACATCTCATCTAATTCATGTTTTTGTCTTTTTTCACGTGATTATAAGTTATAATGTAGTGATGTAGTTTGTATCTGTTACAGCTTTTTATTTGTTTCCCAAGACTACTGCTCCAATTTTGTTGTTTTTGTTCGTATTTATAGGAATACAGAAAACAAACTTTAAAAAATATTGTGGCTATAATTGCCAAAATAATAATAACTTATTTGGTACGATTGTAAAAAGAATTTAAACCTCTTTCAGAATATTAAAAGAAAAGTGCTCGTTCCATTAAAAAAAAATCATTTGTCTTGTGATGCTCTTTTGTTTTTGTGTAATTTGTTTTTCTGAATATGTAGCATTATTAATAATTGAATGTAGAGTATTTTTGCTTCTTAAACTTTTTTTCTATCTTTTATGATAAAATATCTATATGCTTGGACACGTAAAATCAATGAGTATAGTATACTATAAAAAATATAAAAATTTCAAAATTAGATGTGGTTTTTCTATGAAACCGCTAGGCAATAAACATATATGCTAAGCAGTAAAACAGTTATTTTTATCATTGAGGCATAACTAAACTTTTGTATTGCAAAAATCACCGCGAACTAATGTGCCTCTGCAACGTAAATCGCTGACATTGAAATACCGTCTTTCATGGGATACTTGTATTTCCTACTATTTTGTGTTTTATTTTTAGGTTGCCATATTTTTTAGGCACTTCTGTACCTAGACCATTAACAACAATCCAAACGAAAATTCTTGAAGTCTACCTTCTTCCTTTCTGCCATTTCATCAAATATACGGTGCCACCATTTATCGCTTTTCTTTGTTTTCGTAAACTGTTTTGAACACATCAGTTTTATCGACGTAATACACGTGTTTATTATAATCTTTTACAAGATTTGGGAAGCTAATTTCAACTTTAGATCCATCCTTTTCTTTCGTTTTACCTTGTCAAGGTTAGTTGGGCCATGGAAACTACTTACCTTTCCTGTCCTTTCATTTTATAGCAGTAATGCCATCTTTACTAACTTCACAATTACAATTACCGAGATCTAAGTTTTTATCGTCTATAAAACCTGTCGGAAAACCTTTCAAACTTTTCCCGGTGCCCCTTTAGCATATATTCCTACATCAACCAACTCTTTCATCAAACCGTAGCTTGAAAAGAAGCTGTCAAAGTGCACCTTGTGGTATTTGCCTTGCAAAACTGTGGTTAGATTTTTAACAACTCTATCTCGATATTTCCTGCGTACGCTTGAAACTGTGAAATAAATTCGCTTTCAGTAGCCCGCACCTATACCTTTCACTGGTTTATTAAACATGTATTGTTTTTATCCAAATCTCACGTTGAACCATACCATAGACTCATCGACAGATTGATTTTTGCTTGTCAAGCAATACAGAGGAACTGTGTGAGCTAATACATCCAAAAGAAGTCTAACTTAGTACAATTTATCAAAACGATCTTCATTTTGTGAATCTCTCAACACAAGGCTTGCAATGTAGTTATTACGTAGTACTGCCCCACAAATCTCTGTAGCTGAGGAGTCCTTGATACCCATTGGAATATAGATAACGATAAAGATTTAATTTCTTTGATTGTTCTATCAGCCTTTATATTATCTCTCGATTTTTGCCGATGCATACAGATTAGTCTTAAATGCCCAATTGTCAAAAAGCTTTTCTGGCAATTGGATATTCTACAGTTTTGTCGATATTAGTTGGCCCAAAAGCTGATGTGGATGGTTTTGGAAGATTGTTGCCCACATAACATTTTTCAATCTTCTTTGTAGGTGAAAAAGGGGAATATGGTATTTATAATCATCGCATCAGAGATCAGTTGTACCTGTTGAAAAATATACGTTAGCCTAGCAATTTACCCTGAGCGTAGACTCTCCAGATATTAAAAATAGTGCATGCAAGTACATAGTTGATTTTGGCAATAAAATTGATAACTAGGTATCAAAAAACATATGTACCAAGGTACAACATGTTATAACATTAGTAGTTTGTCTTTCAGTCTAATTAAAAACGCGATCAGAAACATATCGTATCTCTGGTAAATTCAGATATGTAACTGTAACATATTGCAGCAATATTTGGTGGTTTCACCATGAGAGCAATGCTAAATCTCATTTATGAATACGTTAACCATAAGTACTTAGCGCAGATATAAATTCTATCAGATTTAAAGATTGATAGTAATATGATTCGTAACTTACCCGACATTTACCACATACAAGTAGTGTTTTATGAAAACCGTACTACAAGAACGCACTTTTTCGCAACAAAATCTTGAAGTGTAATTAATACTAAACCTGTATTATCAACACAACGTGTTCATCTTCATAATTTGCAGGTAGATGGCACCACGTACTACATATAAATATTCAGTGGTTCTGCATAAAACCGTTAGGTTTCAATATATATATATATATATATATATATATATATATATATATATTATATATCACTTTATATTGAAACCACTAAGCTTGAAAGGGTTACCAGCGTCTTGATATTTTGTATATTTGTAAAAGTCTATTAAATCATCATTTATTCTATGTTATGTTTTAATTAACCTTCAAAACCAAAATTTTCCTTCAATTATGAATTGCAATATATTATTCTCTATCATACATAGATACTATATATAAGATATATTGAAAAACAGCATTTTATTACGAAATCACCTACTTTGCCTGGTGCTTTATTATGAAATCCACCCATTCTGATGTAACGGCAGCATTCGAGTCAATAAAGACCTATAGAAGTTTTTGAAATCCTTTGATTACATCTAGAATGCCAAAAAAATGTACAAGAGTGATAAAAGTCCTCAGTAAAAATTTTAACAATTTTCCTTATTCCTTTATATGTGGGTTAATAAGGGTTATATTTTAAAATTAGTTTGAAATATATAGGGTGTCCGGAAAAAATGGGGCGTATTTTATTTCATTTTTGGATCCTACGTAAAGAAGGAGATACAATTTTTTGAGCATTTCCTTTACCTAAACATTGTAGTCCCTGACATATTGGAACGTCTTTAGAAAAAATTAATAACTGAGAAAAAACGATGAGATAAGACCAATCCAATTTAATTATAAACTTTAGATTAGTAATAGAAAGTATTTACAATTATCTGGAATTCTACAGAGCGCGGACAATTAGGCACTTGCTTAACGACATATTCAAACTCGAATGCCGTGCTCATGTTATATAGAATACCCTGTATTTTATTCAGTATGCAGTAAATTTGATTATAGTATAAAAATTATAATTGTCTGCTATTCTTAAACTTTGTAGTTTTAGAATTGTTTTAAATGTTCTATTATTTTTCGGCAATCGTGCTTAATTAGAATCTTTTGTATTTTACTAGCTGATTATGATTAGTTCAGTTACCGTCAAACAATATTAGGATACACTAGACATGTCTACGTGTGTTTAAATTTAAGTTTCAACAAAGTTTTCATGTTGTCGCGAATTTACAAGCAAGTAAACAAGAATGACTTGAAAATTGTTAATTGGAGAAAGAACATACGTCAAAAGCTGCCCCGATCGGTGACTAGCTGATGAAAGAAGCTTTGAAAAACTGCTTCAAATTTTTAGAGATACATGTAGTGTTAAATATCTTAAACAGTTATCGATGAAGATAGCCATAAGTATTGGGATCTATTGTTGAAAATGCTAACACTAGCAGTCGAGTGTATCCAGAATTTTAAGAAAACCAAGTATCACTCTTTTCATATCGAGATGTATCAAAATTTGTATGAAATAGATTTTCCAAGACGGTTGGATTATTGTTTATGGGTAATGGAACAGGATAGCGACGAGCGTGATTCTTTTATAATGTATTGTTTATTGACGAATCCACTTTTGACAGTAATGGGTTAGTTAACTGTGGTAATTTTCCATATTATGATACAGAAAACCGCAATGTGTTCCAATACAACAAGTCATCTGCATGAGTATTAATGTTTATGGGGAATTATAGGCAATAGAGTTATTGGCCAGTATTTCTTAATGGACATTTAAATGGGTGTAAATTTTTACGATTTTTAAAACGAGTTTTCCGGGAACTGTTGGAAGACGTTCCATTATGTATAAGGCAAATGATACGGGTGCATTTAGATGGTGCTCCTGCACACTTTTCAGTCAATGTGAGAAATTATTTAGCTAGATCATGTAGAAAATATAGTGCTTCTCCTACAACACTGGAAAACATAACACCAAGAGTTAGGAACGCATTTCATACAATATAGGGAGTCTTTTGAATGCAAGAATATCATTTGAAACATTTGTTGTAATTTCAATTTTTAAGTAGTTCTAATTAGTCTCATAGGTAATTATGGATATATTGTTCTTAACCTTCCACAAATTTTATACTGCGGAGAAGAAAAATATAACATTTAAAAGAACTGTAAATAGCTTCAAATTTACAAAATTTGGGTAAGGCAGAACATAATAATTTTTACACGGTAATCTAATTTTACCAAAGTGATAAAAGAATAAAATACGGGATGTTTTATTTGATATAAGCACGGCATTAGAGTTTTAATATGCCATCAAATAAGTGCCTCATTGTGCACGCCCTATAGAATTCTAAATAACTGTAAATACCTCAACACTTTCTATTACTAAACTAACATTTACAATTAAAATTTCTTTTGGCTAAATTATTTGATTTCTCAGCTATTATCGCTGTATATTTAGGTTCTTCTTTAGGTTTTTCGAACCTAAATATACAGCGATAATACCATATATACAAGGTACCTCAGACAAAATACGAATGACAGGCAGCAATTACAAGATACGTAGAAATGAAACCCATATGGATTCCAATAATGCGCGAAGAGCTTAAGCGCAATACACCTGCGAAAGAAGTTACTGCGTAACATGCGCAATAAACTTCTGCGCAACCACGAAAGTTTATATATATATATATATATATATATATATATATATATATATATATATATATATATATATATATATATATATATATATATATATATATATATATATATATATATATATATATATATATATAGAGAGAGAGAGAGAGAGATGATTTAAATTACATTCGAGTAGCTATGTAATTCACATAGTGAATAATTTCTTTAGTTTGTACAAATGGTACATCTCTTTACATATAATTCTAGATAAGAATGATTGATGAACATTAAGATGTAGGTAAATTTAAATATTTCATAATAAAATGTTAATATAAGTATAATCGACAGCATATTACATTTAAGTATAGGGTATGTTTGTTATCGTTATGATTGAATTCAAGTTCATAGTTAGTTTAGTAAGTTTATTTAAACATAATATTCCCTGATGACATGAGATACATGCTGTAGTTGACAAAAATAATGTTAAAAACTAGATATAGGCTGATATCAATGTCACAATTTAAATGTACGCAGCCAAGAATAATGAAAACATTCGTATTAGTGCGATAAACGTATATCAGTGCTAAAATTACGAAAAAACAGAACAATTACATTGGTGATTAACTATAAAACATAAATTGAGCAGCAGCTCTGGAATTATTGTGTTTAATCAACATTTACAGACCTTAAACTAGTGATTTGCAACAATTCGACACTAGTCGTAGAAGAACTTTTGGACCTATAAAAGTGTTAAAATAAATTAAATTGAGACATAAACATTAAGTTTAAACACTTTCACAAACAGTTATAGTGGTAAAAAGTGTGAAATTTTACATTGAAAATTGTATTAACAATATGAGGTTATGTAATTTCTTCACATAAAATTTATGTAAAAAGTATTTTAAATTAAGACGATTTGTGTAAAATAAATTATAAGAGGTAAAAATAGTAAAGTAGTTCAAATTGGCCGTAGGCATGTAAATGTAAAATGAATATTTATGTGTAGTAGCATCCCATATTCATGTGGAAATCATTTCCAGGCCTGTAAAGTACATAAAATTAGCTTAAAATCAATAATTCAGTGTGAAAATTAACTTGGTTATTAATTGTAGGAATTAGTTCGTGTTTGGTTTCAAATTATAGGAAAATTTATGTAGATTATGAATATGTTTTTAGTTTTAAGATAGCTTAAAGGGGGCAAAAGTTATGAGGTTTTGAAATTATATCGTAATGTAAAAATTGCTTTAGCCAATCAGAATTTAGGAAACATTGTCGGTAACTATTTATAACAATCGAAGATTTTGGTCGTTACCCATAATCATATAAATAGAAGTGCTGAAGGATTGCAATCTCTCTTAATTTTTCTCTGTTTCAACAGCTTGCTAAAGCAAGATGTTGCCAAATTTTTTGTGAAATTATTTTTAAACAAAATAACGTCACTTCATTAAAAACAAAGTGCGATTTTAGTATCGGAAGTGTTAAAAGAAACAAGTGATAGTCTTTTGTCGGGAAATAATTAAATTAAGGTTAGTTTACCTTTTTAAAAATCAAAATCGGATGTTATCGATAGTAAGTGAAAATATTTCCGCAGTTTCGACATTGTTTTGTTTTAAATTTGTTTTGTTTGCGTTGTTATGAATATTTAATTGTGTTCTCTTCGTGTTATCATCATTATACACCTTATTTACTGGAAGCGTGTTTAATTTATAATAATCTTCAAACTATCCATGCTTTTCAAAATTTATTTTGAAATAAATATAAGAAGTGATGATCCTAAAAATAAAGATTCATCAGAAATATAATAACATTAGTGAAACTTACGTAAACGTATAAGATGTTAATATTGAAGAAAATTTGGATGTTCGGGAAGCAGAGTTGGAGTTCGAAGGAGCTGTTTTCTACAATCAACTTCATCAGCAGTAACCAGAAAAGGAGGACATTTTATGTGAATGTTATGATCTTGTACTTTATTGTTGACATTGATATTTCATTGTTGTGTTCATAATTTCCATCCTTTGTAACAAACATGATGTGCGACAACGTGTATACATGACCAAAGGGAACATTATTTGGTCTAAAATTGTAAATGGTTAATATAATATTGAATAAATTCAAACGTATTTATACTTACATGTATGGAGGATTTCATTTTTATTGTAATCAAAAGTCACGTGTTTGCGTATTCACAGCGCATGCCCAAGTATGCATTTTGAAGAATTTTTGTTATGTACAGGGTGTGACACATATATTAATACAAATTAAAAATTATAATTCAGGTTCTTTGAGCAAGTTAGATACTATAAAATATAGTTGGGCAATAACTCAATGTGCATTAATCAAATTAACTATAATTATTATATTCAAAATCTTAGTATAATTCAAATAAATAATCATTTATTTTGTCATTTAAAAATAAAGTTTCTTCTAAATTTTGAACCCTATCCCCTTTGATGAGTCTTATATCTCCGACTGTGTTAAATATTACTTTAGCCAAGAATATTAATATAAATAATAAATCTAATTTAATAAAAATAATAATTTAAAATAAAAAATAGTGTGAGGGGTTTAAGATCAGTTCAATATATATATATATATATATATATATATATATATATGTATATTGGATTACTCAGTAGCTGAGTGGCAAATGTGTCAGACTAATAAGTGAAAGGTACCAAGTTCGAATCTGAGAGTAGTCAAGTGCTTGGGAAAAAATTATATATCACATATGAATTCGACTCAAGTGCGAAAACAGTCCTTCTCAGGACTAAGCCTGATGACGGAAGCAGAGTCTGCTTCCGAAACGTCGCGCTCAAAAAGCATAAACTGTGGAAATAGGCCGATCAACTCCACTAATAGGAAACCACAGTTTCAAAACACTTATAATACATTAAAAATATTATTGAAAATAATTACCCAAAATCTATTATTTTAAGCATAATTAAAAAAAAATTAATTCTTTGTACTACAATTGTTCTACACCAGAAAAAAACTGTAAATAAATTTTACATAAATATTCCATACACAAATGAGAAATGTTTAACATGTAAATCGTTAAAAAAATTTAATCTAATTTCTCTTTTTCAATTCAGAATAAAGGTGAAAATTTCTTATCAAAATTAAAATCGAATAATTCTCAACATATATAACACCATTTACCAAATTCGGCGTAATTCATGTTATAAGGTTTATGTCGGTACGTGATTACAGACACTAAAAAATCGATTAAGGCAGCACAAGTCTGATGTCAGTGTTAAACCAAATACTACCACTTTGGCTAAACACTGTAATGAACCAGGTCAAATCTTTCAATATGATAAAATCAATATTTTAGGCATTGTACCAAATTTAAAAAAAGCGGTTTGAACATGTTACATATAAAAATTAATAATAAATTCGTGTGCAATATTAAAAAAGATTTGGAAAATTTGCCTCCCAACTACGATTGTATTTTAGAAAATTTGTAAATAATAGTTAGTTCGTGTCGTATTTGTCAATGTGTCAGTTATTAATTGTTCTAGAGTTTTATAATTTCGTTTTAATTTTAGTTTTAATTTTTTTATTGCATATATACAGGGTGAGTCAGAAAGAATGGGTCAACACTAAGCTGGAGACATTAGAAACAAAAATACTATCTTTGAGCTCATCGTGCCTGTACATGAATATCGCTGGTTTAAGAGATACAGGATGTTGAAGGTTTAAATTTTATTCTGAAATTTCTCAATAACTGAGAGTTTTGATGATATGAATCTGAAAATTGGTAGTGTTGGTTTTTCTGGTGCGAGAATTACGAATTTGAACCTTATTTTGACGTTACTCCTAGAGGGCGCTAGTTTCACCGTATTATTTAAGTATACAAAGCATATTTTTTTATCTGTTGAGCTGTGCTTGAAAAAAGTTCAAACTTTTGAAAGAACGTTCAATTATACATAAAAAGGTACTACTGTTTAGGTCTCATAACTTTATCGATTTCTGAGTTATTTGCATTTAAATGTATTTTGTTGATTTTCTTTCAGGCGCTGATATTGCTATTTCCTTTCTAGGTAAGCTTGTGCCAAATTTTCATGTCAATAAATACTAGCGTATTTTGCGCGCGTGGCTACATTCGGAAGTTCTAGACGGCCACGGAAATTCCCTACTCTGCCAATCCAGCGATGAGGAAATTGCTAATCTAGATAGTTCCGTACTATTAAAGGATAATGAAGCGGAGCTCCATCCTACATGAACCACATGTATCCTTTGGTTAAGTAGAAATTCATCTAGATCGTCGAAAAGTGTAGTTTGTAAAAACTCTAAATACAAGTTACCATTCAAATTTGCTGGTAATTCATAACGACCCATCAAAATAACTTCAAATATACCGCACCATATATTAATTTTCAATTCAAGTTGAAAATGTCCTTCTCGGAATAGATGGGAATTTGCAATATCCCAAATGTAGGAATCTGGCCTAGTCAGAAAAAAAGATTTTTTTAAATAACATTACGATTTTAATTTTTTCTTATTTATCATATACTGAGCAAAATTCAATCGTAAAGGATAATTTTATAGGCAATACAATTTGTACGGGTGCAAAGTGGTAAGGTGGTAGATTTTTTTGTCAGTAGGAGAAACTGAAGAGTGGCCTACTCCAGCCATTGCTGATAAACGCCGAGTGCTTAGTTCAGGATTATTAGCAACTCCCACTAAAATATTATTCTCCTGAGCAACAGTTAATATTTTAGATCGCCCCACATCACTTTTAGGATTAAATTGCCCGACTGAGGTAAGTGAATGGTTGACCCTTCTCAAATTCTACGCCACTGGCGAAATTGCCATTTTTAGCACAATTGTTCGATTCTCCAATATCTTCTATGTAAATAATACACTCTTCAGTCGTAACGGTAAAGTCATAATTTTTCAAGATATTTAAAGTTAATAATGAAGCTGCACAGTTACTTTGATTTTAATGTGTATTAATTATGACGATGCTTTTGGGTCATAGGATTGTTTTTATTACTCAAATGAAACTGTAATCCCTATTAACAAAAAAAACATAATGTTTTTTACTGAAATTACTTGAAACGAATTGTTGTTCTGAAAAGAACCATTTTGTCATAATCTAAATAAAAGAACAATTTTAATGACACATTTTATCTAAATCTTTTATAACAAATATTGAATTCCGAGATCAATCATTTCGCTAAACGATTTTCTAACTTTAAACTAATATTAAAATAATTTAAAAAACACTTTATACAAATAAATTGATGTCTACATTTATTTACAATATCACAATCAGATAAATTTTACCACTTGAAGCATTTCTCCATATCATTTAGAAAAATGCTTACGCTTTCATGGTATTAAAGTGATTACGACATATTGTTCAGGTTTTATATAGTGGGCTTTGGTCTGAATTAATCGTTTCGATCTAGTATGTTGCTGTCATTGCTGTTAGCTGTAAAATTTAAAAAGCGATTAAGTGAAAATACTGCGGCATAACAATTTTACTAATCTTGTTATGCGAGATATGCTTTATTTTTATATACAAGAAAATTATTTCTGTCTTGCTGCTGCTCGAAGATTCGAGAAATGTATCCAAACAGAATTCAACCCAATCGCCAAACTTTCAGTATTAATTTTAGTCCATTAGGACATACCGGACAATTTAATCCTAAAAGTGATGTGGGACGACCTAAAATATTAATTGAGAGAATGATATATTAGTATATATATATATATATATATATATATATATATATATATATATATATATATATATATATATATATATATATATATATATATATATATATATATATATATATATATATATATATATATATATATATATATATATATATATAACGTGTCCCAGATAACATTTCCAGCATGGGGATCTCTCTTATTATAAAAGATGCAGATTTGGTTAAATTAGATGAATTACTCCTAAGGATTAGTGAAATTATAGGACACTCTCAATTTCCAAATTTCCATGTATTTTAAGACTTATGGCAAGAAAAGAAAATGTCAAATTTCTTTTCTTGTAATATCTTTTGTTATATTAGACATATAAATTTTATTTGCACTTTCTTAAGATATTTTTTATGCAGAATTTAAATATCAATTTGGATTTTTTTTTGCATTTTCTATTTTTTAGTTTCAACCCGTAAATTAAATTTTTCTTATGGAACGACAAGTCTGCTTTGAAATAATTGATCGTGTTTTTTTATTCTCTTTACAATGATATAGCACATGTACTATCTATTTTTAAAAACAACAAAGAAAATTTAAAAAAATGTATTTTATTAAAGACTCTAACAATAAGCAGGCCGTGAAACATAAAAACACAGTCGAATTTAATGTCACTTAAAAATTATTCGTTCCAGAATATTTTTGTGTCAAACATGGCTTTATTTACTAATACTGAAAAGTTTGATATGTTGAGTTGTTACATCTTGTCTCATAAAAACAGTTTAGAAGCTGAACGGATGTACTTGAGGCTGTATCCTGAAAGAAGGCAGCCCAGTGCTCGTACGTACAGAAATTTGGTAATTAATTTAAAAGAATATGGTTCATTTTCAAAACCTACTAGAAATCCGAAATTACGGAATGAAGATGCAGAACTAAATGTATTACAATCAGTTATTGAAAATCCTTCAACATCTGTTAGAGAAATGGAAAATAACACTGGTATTTCGAAAACTACATCACAAAGAATTTTAAAACGTCACAGGTATCATCCGTATAAGTACACCATTCTGCAGGGACTTAGAGATGGAGATCAGGGGAGAAGATTACAATTTTGCCAATGGTATGTTAATCAATGTGAGAATAACGATAATTTTCCAGCTACGATTTTCTGGTCTGACGAAAGCAGACTTACAAATAATGGCCTTTTCAATCGACACAATGTTCACTTTTGGGACCGTGAAAATCCTCACGGTGTTAAGGAAAGTCGGCATCAAGTGAAATTTGGTTTTAACGTCTGGTGTGGCATTTTAGGCGCTAAACTTATTGGGCCCATATTTTTTAACGAAACATTAAACAGTGAAAGGTATTTGAATTTACTACAAACTGATTTAGGGAATAAACTTGATGATTTACCACTGATTGAGAATATTAATATCTGCTTCCAACAAGATGGCGCCCCACCCCACAATTCAAACATCATCAGCGAATATCTTAATAATCGGTTTCCAAATTCATGGATTGGTAATCGAAGGCCGATTTTATGGCCACCCAGATCTCAGACTTAACGCCCTTGGACTTTTTCCTTTTGGGGCTACGTAAAAAATCGAGTGTACGTGCAAACATTTGAGAATGCCGAAGCTCTTCGTGAAGCTGTTCTTGCAGCATTTGGTAGCATTAAACGCCAAAAACTACGCAGAACAATTACGTCGACAGTACGCAGGGCACAATTATGTTTAGAACAGAATGGTCAATTGTTTGAACATCTTTTATAATTGGATAATTATCTCCAATACTGTTACCTGCTTAACCCTTGTTGTTATCTATTATTTGTCGTTTTCTCATGTTTCACGGCCTACTTATTGTTAGAGTCTTTAATAAAATACATTTTTTTTAACTTTCTTTGTCGTTTTGCTATATCATTGTAAAGAGGATAAAAAAAGACGATCAATTATTTCAAAGCCGACTTGTCGTTCCATAAGAAAAATTTAATTTAGGGGTTGAAACTAAAAAATAGAAAATGCAAAAAAAAATCCAAATTGATATTTAAATTCTGCATAAAAAATATCTTAAGAAAGTGCAAATAAAATTTATATGTCTAATATAACAAAAAAGATATTACAAGAAAAAGAAATTTGACATTTTTCCTTTTCTTGCCATAAGTCTTAAAATACATGGAAATTTGGAAATTGGAGAGTGTCCTATAATTTCACTAATCCTTAGGAGTAATTCATCTAATTTAACCAAATCTGTATCTTACAATAACCGTGATCCCCATGCTGGAAATGTTATCTGGGACACGTTGTATATATATATATATATATATATATATATATATATATATATATATATATATATATAGCGTGGGCCACCATCAACGGGACGGTCTTTTGAATCTAGGCAATACGTTTTTTCAAATTTATTTTTCAGGGGGTTATGTATATCGGTAGTGGCCACTTTTTAAAATTATTTTCGTACATACTGGATGTTCCAGAAAAGCGTGGCTTATCAAACCTATAGTTTTTTAAATGGAACACCCTGTATTTTCGTTCAATTTTGGATAGTACTGTAAAAATAATGTGCACTTTAATAAATGATCCCTATAGGTAAATATTACAGTTTTAGAGATATTTTGAATTTTATGAAAATAACAGGTTTCCGAAAAAAAAACGTACTGACCGAATCAATTAAATTAGAATGACAAAATTCTAGTTGTAAATATTAAAGTTGTTACCCTTTGAATCGCTATAGCGAATGATTCTTAATTCCTTACAGGGTGTTCAAAATTTTCAGTTGTAAAATAATTACATTTAAATCACGTTATCTTGGTAATTTTAAATGTCACACCCTGTATTTTATTAATCTACATTATTCAAGAAAACATTCTCTATCATTTGGTATAGTGGTTTCCTATACCTAAATATTACAGTTTTTTTGTTATTAAACATTTTCTTAAATTTAATGCATTTATTTATGAGATAAAAGAAATATTAGAACAATTATTATTATATTTATTCTTAACACTCAAGTAAATTAAAAGTTATTAACATAAAAACTGCAAAATATTTTTTTTTAATGAGAGAAGTAATAATTATAATAACAAAAACAAGACGCTAGGAAAAAATTAATTTTACCCTAACATATGCTCAAAATGTCTGCCATCTGCCTGAATGAAACAATTAATTCTTTTTTCAAAAGATTTTCTTATTTTATTTATGCATTAGAAATTATTATTTTTATATCCTTGGGAGTAGTAGGGACTGTTTGATTTACTATATGTTGAACAATCCCCCATACACTGAAATCCATTGGAGTAACATCTGGAGACCTAGGTGGCATATTACAAGGACCACCTCTGCCTTATCCACCTATTTCTAAATTTTCTGTTCAGATACTCTCTGACACGTCGGGCAAAATGAGCGGGTGCTCCATCCAACTGGAGCCACATTTTTTTTCGTATATTTAATGGAATATACTCATGGAGTATCAAAAAATCACGTTTTGAGAAATTCAAAAATTATCTTCCATGTAGGTGGCCATCAAAGAAATATGGCCCAATCACATAATCGCCTAATATTCCTGCCCAAACGTTTACAGTCCATCGGTGTTGGCGATCAACAGTACTAAAAAGATGTCTGTTTTCAGTATCGTAATAGTGCTAATTACGCCTATTTACTATACCATTACTCTAAATAGTGCATTCATCTATAAATTGCACGAATTAAAAAAAATCAGGATCTCTGCTAGCCTTATCCAAAGCCCAAAAGCAAAAGTTTAAACGCAGATTATAATCTCTTTCAGACAAATGTTGATGTAACTGAATATGATATGGATAATATCCATATTTTTAAGTATCCTACGGACACTTGTTCAACTGATATCTGTTTCATTAGAAATTTTTCTAGTACTTGTATGAGGGTCATCAGTAACAGACACTAACTATATCAAACCCATTTTCATTATTCTCAGTAACCTGTTTTGTTTTATTCACCTTCTGATATGTAACTGACCCAGTAGCACAAATTGTAGTCAACAACCTTTCAAAAATTTCTGGTCTTGGATGTTCTCGGTCGGAGTACTTTTGAGCGTACAATCTAGAAGCCAGAAAACAATTTTCTAAACATTTCCCAATGCACAGTATCATATCAATTCTTTCTTGTAATCCGTATTTCATTTTAAACTATTATTTTAACAATTTAACAATAAATAAAACAACTTTTAATTGTATTATGTCTAAAAAGACATACTAGATTAGTTTAAATTTTTTGTAATAAGGGATTAATATTAAATTTAAGAAATGACAGAAGGTAACCTACTAGATTAAATTTAAAGTTTTTTTTTGTATTATACTGGATTTTACATTAAATTTAAGAAAATGTTGAATAACAAAGAAACTGTAATATTTAGGTATAGGAAACCCATATACCAAATGATAGAGAATGTTTTTTTGAATAATGTAGATTAATAAAATACAGGGTGTTACATTTAAAATTACCAAGATAATGTCATTTGAATGTAATTATTTTACAACTGAAAATTTTGAACACCCTGTAAGGAATTAAGAATCATTTGCTATAGCGATTCAAACTTTAATATTTACAACTAGAATTTTGTCGTTGTAATTTAATTCGTTCGGTCAGTATGATTTTTTTTCGAAAACCTATTATTTTCATAAAATTCAAAATATCTCGAAAACAGTAATATTTACCTATAGGGATCATTTATTAAAGTGCACCTTATTTTCCCAGTACTATCTAAAATTGAACGAAAATATAGGGTGTTCCATTAAAAAAACACAAGTTTGATAAGCCACGCTTTTTTGGAACACCCAGTCTGTACCAAAATAATTTTAAATTGTGGCCACTACTGATATACCTAACCACCCTATATATATATATATATATATATATATATATATATATATATATATATATATTTGTACTGTTTTTAAAACCCCTCCAATATTGTCATCGTCGTACTTTAATTATATTTTAATATTAATATTATATAATTATTAATTATTATTTTATTTTTATTATAATTTAACATTGGCTAAAACTCTAAATATATTAAAATATATTCGTCGGTAGAACTATGAGACTCATCACCAGGGGATAGGGATCAATATTTAGAAGAAACTTTACTTTTAAAATTATAAAATAAATGATTATTACTTTGAATTATATTGCTTGTTTGAATACAATAATCATAGTTAATATGATTAAAGCACATTGAGATAATGTCTTATTATTTCTATCGTATCTAAATTGATTAAGTAAATTGAATTATAATTTTTAATTCGCATTAATACCTGTGCTACACCCTGTACATAACAAAATTCTTTTAAAAGTATACGTGGGCATGCGCTGTGAATACGCAAACATATGATTCGACTACAACAAAAAGTGAAATTCGACATACAAGTAAGTATACCTATGTTTGAATAAACAACAATTAATATAAAACATTTAAATTTTTAGAACAAATAACATTCCCTTTGGACATGCATACCTGTTGTTGCACATCATGGTTATTACAAAGGATTGAAATTATGAACATAACAATAAAGTATCAACGTTAACAATAAGGTACTCACATACAATGTCCTCCTTTTGTGGGTTACTGCTGCTGAAGTTGATTGAAGACAACAGCTCCTGCGAACTGCAACTCTGCTCCTCGAACATCCAAATTTTCTTTTAAATGAACAGCTTATTCATTTAGGTAAGTTTCACTATTGTTATTAGAATAGTGACGAATCTTTATTTTTAGGCTCATCACTTCTTTTTAAATTAATTTCAAAACAAGTTTTGAAAAGCATGGATCGTTGAAGGTTGTTGTAAATTAAACACACTTTTGATAAAAAAGGTGTATAATGATAAAAGCACGAAGACAACACAATTAAATATCCATACCAACATTCACAACATAAATTTAAAACAAACAAAGTCGAAACCGCGGAAATATTTTTATAACTAATCGAAAACCTCCGATTTGAAATTTAAAAAGGTAAACTAACCTTAATTTAATTATTTTTCGACAAAAGACTATCACTTGTTTTGTTAACACTTCCGATACTAAATCGCACTTTGTTAAGTTCCCGAAGTGACGTTAATTTGTTTTAAAATTATTTTCAAAAAATTTGGCAACAGCTTACTTTGGCAAGTTGTTGCAAAAGATGAAAATCAAGAGAGTTTGTGAATCTAAAGCACTTGTATATATATATATATATATATATATATATATATATATATATATATATATATATATATATATTTTATATGATTTTACTCGACAACCAAATCATCGAATGTTTTCTATAGTTACGAAGAATATTCCCTGAATTCTGATTGGCTACTGTAATTTACACATTACGATAATTCTTTAAAGCCCTATAACTTTCGCCCACTTTAACATTTCTTAAATCTAAAAACATTTCCATAATCTACATTATTTTATCTATAATTTGAAACCAAACACGGACTAATTCCTGAGATACAGGGTGTTGAATATAATTTTTTTTTTCTCAAATTTTCATTATAACTCATAAACGAATGCTTAGATTTTTTTCATGTTGGGGGGATAATGTCTATTAATTAAGGGGCATACAACAAGCGACAAGAACGTTCACAAACTTGCACAGTGGCGGAGTGGAGGGGGTGCTCAACCCATTTCATAAACAGAACTTCTACGCCAATGACTATTTTTTAAAAAAACTGTTATTTTCATTATCTACATACAGTTTAACAAAAATAATGTACCTTCTTCTGTTTCGAAATTCCTGTGCGTTTCCGAGTTATTTTGATTTTTAGTGTTTGATGTGGTACTAAGTTAAGTAATGTGCTTTATGTGAATAATTGAATATAAAGTTTTTAATAAAAAAGATGTAATAAACCATTTAGAGCCATTTTAGTACCTAACGATCGTTTCTTTAAAATTTCAAATACATTTTCATTTATAAATAGGTAGGTTATCGGTTTTTTTTAGTATCCATTATTATTATCCTCGTATAAAAAGAAATGCATAATTATTATTGTTATGCGGTCAATACTATCTGTATAATTATGTATGTATCAATTTCGCCATAAACATGTATGTAGTTTTTAAGTGAGATTCTAATAAGTTATAGACCGCTGCTCACTTGCTCTCATTAAAGAGCCGCTACTGTATCAAGCCATACACAAATACAAGACTTTTGTAAATTGAAATCTGTTTAGTACACTAATTTTAACAATCCTTATTTATTATTGTAACAATACTTAATTAATAATTGTGAAATTAATAAGAATTCTTAGCAATAACGATTTATAAATAAATAACAATAACACTAGTATAATAAAATTAGACACTTTGTTCAAAATGTAAACCGTTCTTTTCAATACACATTTCACAGCGACGTACAATAGAACGTCTTAAGTTAACTAAATGATATATTCAAAATGTAAAAATGTATAGGTTCTTCTATTTAAAATAACGAAGTTGGCATGAGTTTGCGGTATAACCGGAAGTCCGCCATTTCTGAAAATAATTTTAAAACGTGTAGTTTATGACTGTGGACAATAGGGTGGAGCGATAATCGAAAATTTTAAAAATTTTGGAAAATAGATTTGGAATACCTACCAAAAGTTACCTTTCGTAATGTTTACAAAAAAGTATTATTACAACTTTTTGATCAGATCACATATTCTGCCCTCTACCGAAAAAAAAATAGAAAAAAAAACTTGATGGAATTAAAATTTGCGCAATGTGATTTTAAGAAATATTATGTATAATATAATTAATTAATTAATTTATAACAGTTTTTGGTCCTTAATATTATGATTACGATATAACAAGAGAACTATTACGGTCCTGACTTCACCCGCCCAGCCCACACCACAAGCTTCGTCTCGTGAAATTTCGGCAGTGTTCGGCACAATCGGCACGCTGCGTACTTCCGTGTGACGCATCATCTCACTGTTATATTATATTACTTAATAGTTTGCAATTAGTCGTGTTTTATATAGCGTTAAGTCGTTTTTTTAGGTGAAAATTGAACAGTTTTATGGTTTTTGGCGATCGTGTCATTAAATATGAGTTCTACAAAGATGTGTTATACTAGGCAAGATATTGAGTGTCCGTTAATTGGTGCTCCTACAGATTTTAAAGGTAACTCACTTCCTTCGAAAGCTGATGTTTTAAAGTGTTATTTATGGATAAGGTATAATTTAAAACCTCCAAAGTCAGGGAAGGAACCAACGGAATTTGAGATATCTAATGTACTGTCTGACAAAATTTTAAGTTTGTGGCAAAATGCGTCAATTTCTACCGTAACAAGAAAACGTGTTTTACAATTAATAAAAACCCTACACGACAAGTATTTGAAACTTTTGAGGTATCCGGATGTGAAGAAAAATGATAGTAGTAAAATACGTGTCCAGGAATTTCAAACCGAGAACACTGGTCTGTTTGATATCAGCGCTTGCAAATGCGAAATTTTTGAACAATGTTCTTGCGATAAGGAAAAAAGGTACCTAAAAATGAATGGAGTTTTTTACTAGATCAGAGGGGGCCTAGAAAATGATTATTGGAAATATTGATGTAAAGGAAACCGCTAAGCTGATAAATAAGGCCAGCAGAATGAAAAAAGGTATGGAAGGGAAAGAACTACAACAATCCGTCCAACATGAAAGCGACATCAATTTATTAAGAAAGCTGATATCAAAATAGATCATGACTTTCCCTCCACTTCCTATGACAGTATTGACAGTATCAATACAAAAATGCAGTGTACACAAAATTATATCAAACTACCGTGGCCAAAGTTTGTGACCGCTACGGACTATCGGATAGATCGGCAGCAGCAGTGGAAACGGCAGTGCTACACGACCTTGGAATTGTTACCACAGCTAATACAAAAAACGTAATAGACCGAAGTAAGCTGAGAAGAGCAAGAGAGCAAGCAATCAAGAGAAGGTTTTACGCAAAATTCATTAGAAACTTTGAAGGCCATATACTTTGACGGAAGGAAAGATAAAACATTCGTTATCGAAAATATTGAAGGCAAGTCCCAAAGAAGAACCAAACTTCTTAGAAAGTAAAGGATAAAATCAAGGAGAACTAGTGGCAGTAGGATGTAACGGAACTGTGGTGAATACGGGAAGAAAAAATGGTGCAATTTCTCAACTAGAATTAAAATTAGGACGCCCTTTACAAAGATTTGTCTGCCAGATTCACGCAAATGAATTACCTTTATGGCAACTTGACGGTCAAACTGCTGGTCCAAGAGCTTTTGCTGGAACTACAGGAAATCAAATACAGCAGTGTGAAAATATGCCAGTTGTCAACTATAACATTATTGGCCGTGAGTTACCAGAAGTAGATTTCCTTGACTTAAGTGCCGATCAGAAATGTTTGTTCGAAATTTGTGTTGCAGTTTCTACAGGGGAGTGCTCCGTGGATTTATTGAACCGAAGCCCAGGAAAGTTAAGTAATTCTCGATGGCTCACTTTGGCCAATCGCATCTTACGTCTTTATGTTAGTACCGAAAATCCAACCTCAGAATTAAAGGAACTGACCAAATTTATTGTCAAGGTTTATGCTCCTTTGTGGTTTCAAATTAAATGCAACTCATCGTGCGTAAATGGTGCAAAGCATGTTCTACAAACAATAAAACGTAGCCGGTACCTGGAGCAAGATTTGAAAAGTGTTATAGATAATGTAATTCACCGAAATGCCTATTTTGTTCATCCAGAAAATCTTCTGATATGTATGCTGCACGACGCTTGCCCCTATATAAGAGAGCTTGCACTTCGTCGCATTCTAAATGCAAAAACTAAGAGCAATACTTCAACCAATATCCGACCTTTTATTATTACACAAATTAATTTCGACGCAGATGACTACGTTGATCTGATTCATTGGCAAGAAAATAAAATAACTTGTCCCCCATTGCTTCAAACTTTGGAAGTGGATGATTTGAAAAATATTATTTTCGATTCTCCTGAAAAAATCATCGACATCGCTGCATTTCCCTGTCACACCCAATCAGTAGAGAGATGCGTGAAACTTGTCACCGAAGCATCTTTATCAGTTGTTGGGTCACAAAAGAGAGACAGTTTAATTAAGGCAAAAATAGATTCGCGCAAACTTATGCCAAAATTTGAGTCAAAAAAAGACTACAAACAATAACTAATTAAAATGGATGAGGGAGGGTGGGATGGAACTCGCCGAGCAGTTACCTCCCCGTGGTGAGTTCTGGGTTGTTTAAACAATACTGAATATTCATTATTCAATATTCATGCTTCATATTACATATATAGATATATAGTATATATATATATATATATATAAATTTAATATTCAGAATATTGTTGAAACAAGCGAAAAACTGCTCTGTTCGACGTACTCCTTGTTTAAATATTTATTTAAAAAGAAAACAGTTTTGGGCATTAGTAGAGGGTAGACTGGGTAAAGGGTTGAAAATTGCATATTTCAATTGGTTATTATTCTTATAATAACTAAAGGTACTTACTACCTAACATTTGAACTATAAAAATCATAAGTATGTATTTTTTATCTTCTTCAAAGCCCGGTAGAGGGCAGAAGATGAAAAAAATTTGAAAACCCGAAAACAGACATTAGTTTTGTAATACCAATTGGCAACTTTTGCGCACTATTCCAAAACGATTTTCGAAACTTTGATTTTTCGCTCCACCCTACTGGACAACCTTTATATAAAACATTTTTTCGTATTTGTAATAGTAAGGGAGTTATGGAGCAATCCCACTCAAGTGGGCCACCCTACATATATATATATATATATATATATATATATATATATATATATATATTAATAACATTTTTATTTAGAATTAACCTTTATACATAAGCAAAAGATTAACTCGAGTGTGACTTGAACCCACGACCTCTACTTTGCCAGAGTAGGGCTGAGCTATCGAGGAGGCAAGTCACTGTGTATGTATTTCCCTAGTTACGATGTATTACAATTTTTATATTATAATGCTTAATGTTAAATAAAAATACAGCTAATCATTATTATGTTGAACTTCTGTTCGTTCATTAAAAATCATTTCTATGTATGCAGGGTGAAACACGACCGACGCCACGGATTTCTACGGCGAAGCGCCATATAATCGTTAATTGCTAATACAGTGATATTATGTAAGTGAATATGAGCAACATTTTAAAAATATCGTTAAATATATTGGATGCTCCAAAAAAAGTGGCACATCAAAGTTATGTATTTTTAAATGACACACCCGGCATATTACTGCGTTTTCGAATTTTACATCAAGAATAAGTAACACTTTCATAGGGGTTCCCTACACCTACATACAGAGTGTTTCAAGTTATATCAATTTTTCTGAAAATGTAGGGTTTTTGGAAAAATTAAATATCTTTTAATAAAATTAACTCCAACAAATTTACCCTTAGGTTTACGTAAAATACTGTTCCCTTAGTCTATTTATAGTATACACCTCCTTCATACTGAAATATTCGGCTTATTTTAAATGGAACACCCTGTATTTTATACGCTTTTCGTTTAGCTTATTTAATTAACTTTCAACTTCTATAAGGGTTTCCTATACCTAAACCTTCAAATTTTCAACTTATTTAATAATTTTTGGAATTTGTTAGTTCCTGTATCATTTGTAGATTGATGTATCCTCCCTAAATGCCTACTTAATGCCTTTTTGCTAATGTAGCAGTATTTTTCTTTACCAATAAGTTGAAAGATCTCTAACAATCTTATGTGTACATGATAGATTTCTGGTATTTGTAATTTACATATTAATAAATGATATTAATATGACTAATCTTGTTTTATAGTGTGCTGTGGAATTGCCGGTAACGCATTTGTTATCTTAAAATTCTGACATTGGGCGTGACTTTTGTCATTGTGTATTGTTATTTTTTTCGAGTCTGTTGAAAGTTGTTGAAATATTTTCAATTTAATAATGGTTTATTCACAACAAGGAAGATTTGATATGATTTTAACCATTGGTGAATGCTGTGAACATTGTTTACTTACTTCAAGAGTGTACTCAGAAAAATACCCTGAACAAGCCCATCCCGATAAAAAGGTTTTTGAAAGGTTACTTCAAACATTTCCTGATACAGGAAGCGTAGCTTACCCAAAACAACCAGAGTTCCGATTCTGACCAACCATCGATCCCTTTTATCCTGATGGTATGCAACGATTTATAACTGTGTGGATGTTTTTATTAGTCATATGTTTGAAGTCTGTCTTAAAATGGATAATTCATATACCTCTCATTGACAAACGAATCAGTAATAATAGCATTCTTACTCATACCGTCAAACACATTCGGCAGCATCCCTAAGCGGCACTTTCCAGTGAGTTTTATTTAATCACCTTACCTTAGTATCGTATCGCTTCTAGATCGAATTAAAATTAACTCTTGACACAAATTGACAATTATCTGACGATAATCCACCATTACTACAATATGTTCTTTAATGATATGCAGACGGTAAATGATTTTTCTCCAATTTTTTCATCAAATTCCACTTGTAACAGTTTCTCATTTTTTGGTGATCATCCTTAATGGTTTAATGCTTTGTTCATGCTTGCTGCGTAGGAAACGTATCCTTTAGTGTTGCTGTTACACCATGGTTTCGGCATTTTTTTTCGAAAAGAAAGCTGGGAAACTTCTTTAAACTCAAGCTTCCCTTCTATGTATTGAAAACTATCAGAGGTAGCTGTAATCAGATCTTGACTTTGAATTAATATTCGCATTTCCTTCGGAAGGTTCATACTTTGAAGATCTATACAGACTGAAAGTGTAAATATCCGATTTGATTAGGGATCACCAAAATGTGCTTTGAAAGATGTTTAGCGATTCCGCCGCCATTATTGCTGAGCACCAATTGACCTTAGAAAATATTTCTGTGGGGATGTTGACCGTTGCGATGGCTGGTTGCTAATTAATTATATACTGTGGCAGTGATGTCAATTTTTGAAAAATGGCTCTGGGTTAATTTTTTAGACTCATGCCCTTTTAACTCTAAACGTATCGTGAACGGATTGCTTTCGCCAAGTTTATCCTTGTGATTGGTTAAGTTAATTGTTATATTACTAATTGTATCGGTGTTTACTTCTAAATACTGAGTATTGCTGGGAGTTTTATCTAAGCGATAACCAGGTGGAACGGAAATGTCGATTCCGTATACAATTTTAGTCGGTTTTTCGTTAGAAAAAGATCGATTTCATTGACTTTGAAGAGGGGTTTTCAGGAACTGGTTGAATTTTTAGATTTTTAGAACTCCACCAACTTTCAGGTTTAAAGGTTAATGAACTTTGAGTTTATAGAGGTAGAGGTCGATAAACTTTGGGGTTTCCTCTTTAATTTATAAGAATTTTAATATGACACTCCGAGATGTCGATGAACTAAACAACACCGCGTGACCGTCAGACATGGAAATTCTGCATCAGCATAAGTTATACTACTACCTACTAATATAATAAAGTGTATCCTTTCTTTGGAGGCTTTTACAACATTTGTGCTTATTAAACATGTAGCAGATACATCACTTCTGAGTAGAACCCATATGTAGCTTTAGATCAGGTATTTTTGCTTTTGAGGACAGAAGTTGAATTTAAATAAAGAAACAAATATCAGCACAGGCTACTCCAATTAAAGTATGTCTATTTGGTTTACTTAAATACATAAATCACCCTACACATTTTCAAAACGAATAATTTTTTTTAATGCTGGTCGATCAAATACTACTTAAAATTCTTCTCCAAAAGCTAGGACGTCGTATAAATTTTATTAAATTGCATACATATTTTTGTTTTATTTTTATTGTAGCTTTCATAATGTGTAGTTGAACTCCGAGTGCTCTCAAGTGTACAAGTTTGCCGTAAAAATGAACTTGAAATTTTGCATCGGATAAATGAATGGCTATTTTGCATTTACCACAAAAGTGAGAAGCTCAAAAATACTCTGGATGTCAAATCATGGGAAATCTTGTTCGTCTTTTTGTATGGTAAGAAGAATTTCTTTTTTTTTTATTTGACCCCTTACGTCATCCAACTTCTAACATCAGGATTAAAAAGGTTTAAAACTGTTCGTCAGTTCAGTACCTGACAGTCGTCAAGTACTGTTAAAGCCACACTGTGCAAATATCTACTCAAGAGATATGGTCAGAAAAGTTAGTTTAAACACCTATGGTGGTTTTCAACCATATGCAATAATTTCAATTTTGAAAAAAAAAAAAATTAAACAAACAACAGAAATTTTGTGAAAGTAGAAAAACTCCGAACAAAAAAAAAACCTCTAAAAACTAGACAAGAGTTAGCGATCTTCAAACGACTGAACATATTTTCTTGAATCGTAGCTGAGAACACTATCGATTAAGTCACATTTAAAACAAAAATTAAATCAAATTCGGTTCCTGAGAGCTACGATGCCACAGACAGACACACACCGTAAAATTACAAAACCCCTCAGTTTTCGTAGAAGATTAAAACAATTATTCAGCCTTTAATTTAACCTACCTTTACCCCTCATAACGGTACAAAGGGGGTTGATTCGGATTTGAGCTTTTGCAATAATCTTTCAGTAGTTAATGTGTATTAGAAACGTGTGCTAAGGTGTTCCAATACATAGTTTGTTCATTTTACCCATGAACAACCCCTGCAACTCTAAAAAACCATGCTATGCTGCCTTTAACACCAGCTATTTTAAATCCCGCACGTCACTGCCTCCCAAGAACATACAATTTACTTCAATAGTAGCATAGAGTAGGGCAAAATTGAGAGTTAAATACTTTTTTACTTTATTGTAATGAAGACTTCAATTCTAAGTGCTTATTAACCAGTAGAGATGTTCACGCTGCCTTACATGGCAGGAATATAGAGAATAAGGGTGAATGCGGTGAGGACTGATAGACAGTTTGGACAGATATTTATAGAGAATAATGTTTAAAGCATGCCTAACTCAATTAACACTTGTTTGTTCCCGTTGTATATGGAATGGATACAACAAATTTTCCTTAAGAATGTGTCAAATAGTCCCAATACTTACATCCAAAACGTCAGCAATTTTTCTAGTAGAAGTACCTCGATCTACTTCAATCATGTCCAGCACGTCCTCTTCCAGCTCTACCGTTCTTGCTGTCCTTGGCCTTCCTGCTCCTCCATTTCGTCTTAATGTGCCTGTTTGATAAAGACGCCGATGAATACATTCGAAAGTTTTTCTATCAGGAGCAATACGGCCCGGAAATCTTTCAGTATACAACCGCCTAGCTTCTAATGCATTCCCATCAGCAAGTCCATAAATGTAGAACATGTTGGTCATCTCGGCATTCGTGATAAGGAACTTCAACAAATTCGACACATACAAAATTATTAATCACGAGACTCATTCAATATGTCAGTGATATGTCAGTGAATAATACAGGAATGTTTAAAAATATTTTTGTACGCATGATAAATGGACATGCACTAAAATGTTTTTGTTACTCAAAAACGGTACGTCGTACGATAAAAAGTCTAGAGAGCATTTTTCTTCACAATTGAACAAAGAATTAAAAAATATTTTTTGTTTTTAGAGAAATCAGCGGAATCCTACTTTTTTCTTGAAAAATAGCTTGTGACGTGCCAGTACGCGCGCCAGTGGTACGACTGAAGCATCGTGTTGTATTGCAAAGTATGCGTCTCCTACAGCTATTGACACGCGTAAAATTTCATGATGATATCTCAAGCCGTTTTGGAAAAATCTAATTTTGACGGTTTTTTTAAATTAAACGCTGTAGATCGGTAACGAAGCATTTGCGGACTTATGTTTATAGGAACTTTATTGTTGACCTGGACAATCACCCCTTTAATATTGCCGAATCTTTTTAAACACCCTGTATATATATATATATATATATATATATATATATATATATATATATATATATATATATATATATATATATATATATATATATATCATATATATATATATATATATATATATATATACATTGAAATATATTCTGGATTTCTCAGTGGCTCAGCGGTAAAGGTCAGACTTGTAAGTGAAAGGTGCCAAAGTTCGAATCTGAGAGTAGTTAAGTGCTTGGGGAAAAAATCATAACATATATACCTACTTAAATTTCTTTAAAGATAACGTCATTCGTTGATGAAAAATTATCGAGGTCTCTTTTAAAATTACAATCATTTTTTCGTTAATTTTGATACATACCATTTCCAATAATAAACGTTTTTCATAATTTTGTTCAGTACATATAATTTCGGTTTTATCATAATCAAAATTGTGTTTATAATCAATTGTATGTCTAGCCAAAGCAGTACGTTTGGGTTTCGCTCTTATTTCAGATTTATGTTGAACTAAACGATTCTTCAATGGTTGCATGAAAGTACCAATATAATTATTTTGGAAATTGTTACATGGAATTTTGTAAATGGTATTTGTGGTTCGTTCTTTTGGTACTGAAGATTATAGTTTAGAAAATAACAAAGAGTTAATTTTTATGTGATTCGAATGCAGGCTTTAGATTAAATTTAGTCAAATCCTGAAATAAAAATTAATTGTTTATTTGAATAAAGAAAAATTTTGATTAGGTACGTCAATGATTCTATAATTATTGTACAATATAAGAAATTTTTTAAAAATGTTTAAAACTAAAGATTTGGGGTAACTGTTATTTTGCAAATGCGCAACCGATTCTGTCAAGTTAATATTGTCTAAAATGTGGATCCGAAAGGTGTAGGCATTTATCAACGATGTTACTAGTTGCATTAATTTTTGTATTATAAGGATGATTAAAATGAAAATGCAGGTATCCCCAACTATGTGTGGATGTATTATACCAATCAAATTTTAGATTGTTTCTATCCCTTATAAGATATAACAAGTGTGTCTAAAACTGATATTTTGTTATTCTTTTTTAATTCAATCGTAAACTGTAATTTAGGGTGAAAATTACTTAAACATTCTAATACATCAATATATCTGAAATAAAATGATGTTGAAAAACTTAAATTTTGAAGACAAATGTCTTCCACATGAATTCCATTTCTAAATTAGCAATTATAGGGAATAAGGGGGAACCCATGGGACATCCATAATCTTGTTTCAAAAATTTATTTTGAAATTTAAAAAACGTTTTTAAACAAAAATCAATTAAAATGTTTTATTGTTAAATTAGTTGACTTTTTCATTTCTTTCCATTTTCAAAAAGTTGGTTAATGAATTCCTCTGGATATCTGTTGCACGATGTTACAGGGTTTAGAAAGCTGGAAGTGGCGTCATCTTATAGGAAATTCTTTCCTGATTCCAAATCTCTGGTAGACTATATCTACTCTATAATTAGTTACAGTTTTGAAGTTGGTTGGAATTAGAATTGTATAAGAATTCGCAACTTTTGAACTTGCTAACTCATTTTGATGGCCAAATCTGTGGGAATATTAGTAAACAAAGAAACAACATCAACTGAAATGAAAATGGGGTTGTCTATAGTTTTGTTGTTTTTAATTTTGGTTTTAAAATCAAAAGAATTTGTGAATAGAAGACAATAAAAAGAAATATTATATATATATATATATATATATATATATATATATATATATATTAATTGTATTGTATTTAAAATTAAAGTACATACTGTAAAAGATTAACTCGAGTGGGACTTGAACGCACGACCTCCACTTTGCTAGAGTGCAGCTCTTCCATCTGAGCTATCGAAGAGGCAAGTCACAATCGATTCAAACTTGAACTGTATGTACTTCCCTAGTTACGATATATCATAATTATTATACACAGAATGAAGGACCACAGTCAACTTGTCGTGGGTTCAAGTCCCACTCGAGTTAATCTTTTACTGTATGTACTTTAAAAGTTAATTTTAAATACAATACAATTAATGATTAAATTGAACTTCTGTTCGTTCACTAAACCAATTTCTATATATATATTATATATATATATATATATATATATATATATATATATATATATATATGTTCGGTGAGGCACCGAAAACAAAACAGATCGAAAATCTTCAAGACAAGTTTTTTTGGAGAAAATGCAAAAATTGGCTGATTTTTATTTCAATGGGAACATCTTTCGATCATATCCCCTGTCCTACATCCCTCCCCTTCCCTTTCGCTATTACCAATAAAATTTAAATATGGAAAGTGATAAGTGTGGCACATCATTGAAAAAGTAATTTTGCTATGTGACAGTCCATTATGTAACTTTTTATTTTGCGGCCATCTTGCGGAAACAAAAAGTGTTCTGTATTTCAGATAACAATACTGCATTTGAAATCCAAATTTAACAATTTAATGCACAATTCATAATACAAATAAAAAAATTGTACAGTGTATTAACATAACAGTTAAATTGATTGATGGTCCATCGCCTAGCGACAGTGTTGGAGGAATATTACATCTTATGTATCAGTAGCAACTTCCCCCTTGTCCGATAGATCTTCACTTGCATCTTTCTTCACCACGGATTTCTCGGTGTCTGTACTAACATTAACATTCGCCCCTATCCGCAGATTTGTTTTCTTTATCCTCCTCCACGAGGCATCATCGTCAGCTGTTATGCACTAATAATTTACAAAATCTCGGATATCTTCGATTATGATTTATTTTACCCTTTGTTTCCGATTACACAACCTTGACACTACACGGTAAGTGTGCGTTGATTGGGTAAAAGGCTTAGTCCTGGGTGAGAGGGTATTGATCCAATAAACCACTTGAATTTTCAACATGCAACCTACTGAATACTATAATTGGACAGAAGCAATGTGTTGCTAATGATGCATTAAGATTACACGCAGACACACACACCCACACATTGTGTGGCTGTGGGTGGGGATTGTGGGTGTGGGTGTGGGTATGAGTGTAGGTGTGGGTGTGGGTGTGGGTATGGCTGTGGGTGTGGGTGTGCGAGTGTGTGGGTGGGTGCATGTATGTGTGGTCAGGAGTGTGTACGTGCGTGCTTATGTATTTACGTGCGTGCGTGCATGCAATTTTAAATATGTTGCAAATTCTAACCAATTTATTCAGTCAAGGTCAATTTTTGAAACTATTTAGAGATAGAGTGTTTTATTTTGTTCTTGCTCACAGGAGTTCCGACTTTTACAGTTTAAATGCATTACTCTAAAGTAAACCCTTAGAAACGATTAGACGTGCCTTATTAACGCATTATCTACAACACTTTAAATTAAGCAAAATGTTGTGATTGATTATGATTATGAAACAGTAATTTGTTATTACGTGTATATCCTGTTTATAAAGGATATCAATCATACAATATTCACGGTAAGGTGCAAATGTAATTTTTTGTTTTAAAAACTATTACATTATTTGCACATTTTGTGGTAATTTTCTTCCTCGCTTCGTTTTACAATGCCCGGTTAAGTTGTTATTGATCCTCTTATATAACATTTAATGTATCATATTAAACCTCAATTAATAGAAAAAAGAAAAATTTTTTGCTCCAAAAATTTGTAATTTTCAATAATGTGTGCGCTATTAGAATTATTATTCACATCTAATTCCAGTAAATTATTATTCTGTTTTTTATTAAGTTTATATTCGTATGCTGAAGCGTAACAAATTATAACATCCGTATTCCGGAATGACGCGCTGTGATCATGAATCCATGAATTAATGAGAGCAAGGACGGTCATGTTTATTTTTTGCATATAAATTATTTTATTTTTCATAATTTAGCAAAATTTGAAATTTTAAATATATCTTTTAGTTACACAAGAAAACATTTAGTTCGCTTATATAGCACAATTAAAATGATCTACATTTAATGCGCGTATAGGTACGAAGTAATAAAGTTTATTGCATTTCAGTTTTATCGCAGACATTTACATTTTAACGATTTCCTACATTATTTTATTCTTTATTCTTTTTTCTTATACTTGTTGAAACTGACTTCAAGCAGTATCCTTTGCGCGTTAACCTGAATAAAATTTCGTTTCCATAATGGCTTTCATCGAATTGATATATTTTGGAAATTTATTTTAAGCTACATCCATGTAACTTACCCATTAAGAGTATTTTAATTTCTGATAAATTTTTAAAAGTAACATTTTGGGATCAGGGATTATGCGAACTGATGATCTCTTCAAGTATAATAATGGTTAAACTAAAAATTTACTACCTATCAATCTGCGCTGCGTTCGTTACCTATCCGTCCGTTCCCTGCTCAACGAGTTTGTTGATTAGAGATTATCTACTTAGCATTTGAGAGGTACTGGGGTCGACACCCGTTTTTGTTTTTGATGATACTATTTTTCATAATAAAACTTTCGTCCGGGGAGAGTGTGCTGGAATGTTATTTTCAAAATGTTTTAATATTAAACTATTAAGGATTTACTTATTATTTATTAATGAGTTTATTAATTATTACTGCATACAACATTCACTAGTAGGCTTTTAAATCACTTAATTAATACAGTAGTCACATCCTCCCCATTTCGTATTCTATAATTTTTTTTTAAATTGATGTTTGTTGACATGTTTATACTGTTTTACTCAGGAAGATAGCTGTAATTGATATTAAAACATTTAAATATTATAAACAATATAAACACAAGTATGGTTGGGTAGGTAATAGTGGAATGAAAACCGCATCTTTCAGATAATCTGATTTCAAATAGTCCCATGGCGATTTTTAGTTCCCCATATACGCACATTGTGGAAGTTTGCCACTCGTTACTAAAAACAAACCCGCCATGTTGCATACGCTCCTGTAAACCTGCACAAAACTGAAAACAGTAAGAGTGTCAGTTCAATCGTTTTCTGAAGATACTCCAGGCAGTAGAACATAGAACGCCGATTTCACTATTCGCTCGTCAAGTTGACTTTTGGGGACACCATAATATCTTACGTGGACGTTAAACGAAATCCAGAATGATACTTATCTTACAACTGCATACAACATCACCATACCTGTAATAATATAACTGAAATAAAATCCTAGAGTGGCTTGTCACTTGTATGCGCCTCGTATTTTACTTATTCGTGAGATAATCTTGATTGGAGAGTGGCTTCCAAGTGAATAAATTTACGGTACTACTGAAAGCCAAAAATCAAAATAGAACAATTACAATGAAACGGTCAGAAGTCAAAATTTGCAAGCGTTACAGGTATCATCAGCCAAAAGTAACACACGGATGACAAGTGTACAAGTCACAACTAGCTACAAGTATTACAAATGTCACAGATCACCAGTCACAAGTCACAATTGTCAAATTCCAAGAGTCACAAGTGTCATAGCTCTCAAAAGTGTTATAATTGTCACGAGTGTGACAAGCGTCACATATGTATTGTCACAAGGTTCACAGGTCCTATGTTATATCTCACAAGTAACAAGTGCTACAGGGTACGAATGTTACAGGAGTTACAAGTCACAAGTGCTGCTAGCTTTAAAAGAACACAAGTATCAAGAATTACAGATGTCACAGGTTACATGTGCCCCAAGCGTTACAGGTCACAAGCCAGGTGTTAACCGCTTTTTCAGATAATTTAGTAATTTCTCTTTGGCAAAAAGGATGCCTAACTCTTCTTCTCTATCATGACGCTTTTAGAACGGTTAACAAAAATTTCTTACATACTCCCCGTCTTGATGATAGACCATAAAAAACCAGTTCAAAAAATGTAAACCAAGGAAAGGTAGATGATGGTGCACAGTAGTATTCAAGTATGAAATATATAAATAGAAATACATGATTTCAACGTAAAAGATAAGAATGTCAATTATTATTCGTGAGGCTAAAGCAAATGATATTTTTGGTTTTGGAACGGTTTTCAAAATTATGATGCGATGGAAATTCAAATCTCAAAAGAGAAAAGTCAAAAAGCAACATTCAATATTCGCAAACGTTACAAATCACTAATCAAAATTATGACATGTGTCACAAACAAACAGATCGTAAATGCCACAAGTCCCACAGATCACATATCACAACGATCAAGTTACATGCCTTACATGTATCACAAGTCACAAGTATACTGAGTGTTATAAGTCGCAAGTCACAACTCACAAGTATCGTAAGTGTCATAAGTTACAAGTGTCACTTGTGCCAGAACTGTCAGAAGTGTAACAAGCGACATAAATCACAAGTCGAAAGTGCAAATCACAAGTGTCATAGGTCGTAAGTCTCATCGATTACATGTCAAAATTTCAGCAAATCAAATTTAAAACCCTACATTTACAGCAAGTTACTAGTCTTACAATTGTCACGACTGTTACAAATGTAACAAGTATTATAGGCCAGCATCACAGATGTAACAAGTCGCAAGTATCACAGGTCATGTGTCACATTTCATAAGTAACAAGGCACAAGTGCCAAAGATGTCAGAAGTGACAAATGCTCCTAGTATTAAAGAAAGTTTCATAAGTCACAGGTTTCACAAGCTACAAGGGTCACAAGCATCACAAGTCGCAAGCCAAATATTAAACATGTTTTGGGAGATAACTTAATAATTCTTCTTTGTCAGAAAGTGCGGTGCGTAAACGTTAGTGCACAGTAACATCCAAGTGTGCATATATTAATAAAAATATACGATTTCAACCTAAAAGATAGGAAATTCAATTAATGTTCGTGACTCTAGTTCAAATAATATTTTTTGGTTTGGAGTGGTTTTCAAACAGACAAACTTATGAAGCGATGGAAAATCAAATGTGTCACTGATCTAGTGTCCCAAACATCACAAAATGAACAGATCATAAGTGTCACAAGCACCAAGGATCACTAATCACAAACCAGAAATCACAATCATTACATGTGTTTAAGTTTAAGTGTCACAAGTATCATGAGTATCCTAAGTGTTACAAATGTCACAATTGTCAATTATAATTACTAAACCGTCGTAATTGAGGTGTAATAATGTGTTGAAAGCCCCTTCTTATGTGGAACTTGATGTTGGAATGTAGGTCAACCATAGTAATAGTCGTAGTTGTTTATAATCCAAGGAATATTTGAATGACAACCGCGTCTTTTACGTCAAACCGTTTGGCTTAGAATCCATATTCTCAATCTGCGGGGATGGTCTGAGAGGAGACAAGCGGTTACAATACATGTCTGTGATCAATAGTTTCAGAATTATTTCGCATATAGGGGGTAATAGAGGATAAAAGTTGGTAGATATCCACTCCTTGTGGCTTCTCAACCATTCCGTGAGAAGTAAGCGAAGGGAGAATCGGAGTGACACAGATTATATATTTAGGAAGGTTTCCCTTGACTCTTTATGAGAAGAAACCCGCCGAAAAAATTAGCTCTTCCTTACTCCACAAGCGATGGCAGAAGGGGAATAGAAGTAACAGTTCGATGCGGCTTATAGAGAACTATCGTCCTATAAAATTTCAACTGCGCCGCTTTACAGCTAAAGGTGTCTATTCCACTCCAAACTGTTGAATATTAACTAAATTCAATTTTTACCTTATAAGCTTGTGTCCTGACGTTTCACTGCTGCTATGGTGTCAATTTTTGATTAAAGTTTCATATACTCATCTAATTTTGTTGGGCGTTTACCCATACTTATATTACTTGAAGCAAGTTACTAAGCCGTATGTCTAATCAGAATATTTTGTTTTTAAAGAGATTGTGAACCATAACACTCTGCTTTGAATGCTGGTCCATTTATATGCCACAGTCCTGTGTTTGCTTGATAGTTCTTGTTTTTCCAATGATTGAAACCATATTGCCATTGCAGGCAGCTGTCCAGTGGATGTAAAATGGATTTTAAATGGTCCATTTGTACTCACATCCAATGGCTTAAGTTTGTGAGACGTGTGACGCGGGAAAGAAACCATGACAATTCCGTTATCACCACGAAAGTTGATTTCCTAATGCAAATATTTAAGAACATCAAACAAATATTCCCTGGGATGCTGGGTTCTAAGAGAAACATAAACGAGTGAAGTCCTATTCCATGCATAATTTCGAGTAATATAGCCAACTCATCTTTCAGCTGACAACGCCTTATTCACTTGGTTCTTTCCTTTTGGAGCTACTACTTTACCAGACTTAAAACAATTGTTACGTCACTTTTATTAATGTGAAATAATACTCTTTGCAATTTGAAATTACTTGCTCTCTGCTCAAATACAATTTTGACTTTCAAAACATGTTACTTTGGAAGAATACATGCCAAAGCTCTCATTTGTTTGTAAGTTAGAGAACATTTCATAATATGGTCACGCAATTCTCTTCCATTAGCACCGTCAAACCATACAATTTAGTTCTTGTTCATTGAGATAATACCCTTGGCTGCTTTTCAAAAAATTGGTGCGCAAATAATGGTTTTGCACACCGCTGGATCGGAACAAGGACCAACACTGTGAAAGTGTATATTTTAGGCATTGCCCTTTGAGCAAATAATTTTGACCGTTTCCCCAAGGAAACTAGATAATAAATATTTTGCGCGTTACTGGTCCCAAAGAGTAATCAACGTGGTCCAACCAAAGTATTTAGTTCTTGATCATTGAATGAAAGCTTTCGGCCGTTTTCTAAGAAACACAAATTTGCAATATGACGTAAGACAAAAGTTCTCAGACCCAAATGCGGCAATGAATTATTGAGCACTACTATGAAGATGCCAATTGGTCATCGCATGGGGAGATTATCAATGTTTTGCATGCGATAAAAGCTTTTCAAGAAATGGTTTATGAGGAGAGGCCTACTTGTTGATGTAACAATTATATCAGCAGTTCGGTTACTGTTGGGAAATTCTCTGAGGTACTTATCAATTTGTTGGAAATATACACAGGCGGACAGACAGATAAGGTGAAGGCAGCGGTATACTGTTTAACCTAAAATATTCGGCTTGCCGCTTCTACAAAATAGTATAATTGTTAGGTTGGGTGTGTCCAACATGTTTTCGATTGCTCCACTTCAACAAGTCGTTCCAACACTTCTTAGAAATTAGTGCGTCTAAAAACGATAATATTTGGATTGGGTATGCCATAACTAAGTTTGATGATGTATTAACTTTTCATATTTAGTCATTGAAATTAACACAGAGAACCAGTTTGGATTTTTAATATACAGAAAATCAATACACTCCGATTCATGTCGTAGTAAAATGTAGCCTCCTGTTCGTTTGTCCAATGTAAGAGCCAAAACAACCACAACAAGAAATCTTATACAGTCCCTGACTTTCGCCACGTATTTTATCTTTAGCGTTACGTAAAGACTATTGGATGATACAATGAGGTTGAAACACAGCCCGAAATTTTATTTTTGTAAATTTCTTTCCAATACGGCCAGTAACGCTTTTTATATAAGGCGATTCAGGAGGAAATGGATATAATTTAAGGACATGTCCAGGAGGCCAAATAAGCTCATATGTTCTAGTCCGATTTTTGTTTGTTTCAGAGATACTTTGATTAATTCTAATTTAAAAACTGAAGAAATAATTATTACAAAAATAATAAAAGAAAACAAATAGCATTAATTCATAACAAAATTTTCGAAAGCATCGCCTCCCACTTCGATACAGTTATCTAGTAGCGAGTTTTATCGAACGATGATTCGCTCTAATGGACGCTGCAGCATTAAGAATGCGATCTAGTAACACAACCCTTAGTGGCCAAGGGTGCGGCCCGCCTCTGCCAATACAGCAATCATCGAAATGAATATTCAGAAAATTATTTAATATTATTTGAAAAATGAGGAGGCGCTCCATATTAAATGGTCGAATATTCAACGGAACTTCATCCAATATTTCCTCTAAATGATCTTCTAAAAAATGAAAATAACCATCCCCAGTATGGCGCCTATCCAATACACAAGCACCGAACAACTGATCATTTAGAATGCCGCACACTACCTTAACACTAAAACGGCGTAGAAAATTGTGTTCTTGCGTAGCATGAGGATTTTCCTCTGACCATCGATGATTATTATGGCAATTGCAAATTCCATCTCGAGTAAACTGAGCTTCGTGCGCAAATAAAATCCATTTAAGCAATCTTCTGTTTTCAAGACTCCATTGACAAAATTGTACTTTTAAACGAAAATCGCCTTCTTCGAGGTTCTGTACTCGTTGCACAGGAAAGACCTGTAAACCTTGTTGTTTTCGTGTTGTCAAAACCATTGTTTGTGGAACTTGAAATTGGAGTGCGATACGTCTTGTACATCCATAATATATTGTTCAAGTCCCAAACTGAGCCCGTGCTATCTTTCAGAAGCAATGCTTGCACTTGGAAACATCCCAAATTGGCCAGCATGCCTAAAAACAGAGTGAAACGCTTGCATGTTAGGAACTCTTTGATGTGGAAAACGACGTCTATGATTCTCTACCGCACAAACAGTACTACCATTGTAGAAACCATAAACATCTGCATATTCTTTATGGTCAAGTGTTTGAGGCAACTGTAACCATTTTTCTTTGACACCTCGTTATTTTATGTGCATTTTTGTGCTATGTTTTGTTCTTGCTAATTTGTTAATGAAAATTGTTATTAAAAGACTTAAGCAACTGTTAGAAGTAAATTTTACTTACTTTTACATTTTATATATATATATATATATATATATATATATATATATATATATATATATATATATAAAACACGTACACACGCACACACTTCGTTTGAATAATCAATATTTGCGCTCATTTTGGGAAATTTTTTCAAACACCGTCAATAACTGTTTACAGGTTTCTTATAAAAGTCAGTGAAATGTCATAAGCTTCAGATTTCCATGGTTACTTAAAATTAAATCCACTAAAAGAATTGTTTTCACAAAAAAGCGGCTTTATTAAGAAAAGTTGGCGATTTAGGTGTAGGAACTTGATATATCGTCTGAAAGCATTTGTCTTTTTCTTTCAATTTATTGAGTGATATACAGGGGGTTTCATTTAAAAAAACGAACTTTTGGGTTATTTTATTAATAGCGGAAATAGTAGTAATTTCAGCACGCCCTGTATGATATGGAGCCGATTTGTCAGTGTAAGTTAAATACATCGGGTCTATCTAAACTATCACCAAAATTTCAACATTTCATGGATCGAGATCACTAATTTACTTAAATTTAGAGTCATGTTTTGGACCATATTTAACACAAATTATTTTTTATCTCGAAAATCGATAGTATATGGCAATATTAACAAAAAAGTATCCCAATAAAAGGATTCTAAAAATTTATTAATATATGGGGTATTCCGTTTAAAATAATAAAATTGCTAGGACCTTTTGGTATAAGCGGCAACATCGCAATGATGAAAATGTTTTAAATCGATAGAGCATTACCGCTTATGTAAATGGCCAAATTTTCAGAACGATCCTATGCCTCGTTCTCCATAAACGTCTAATCCACCATCGACCGTGGATCACCCTGTACATATATATATATATATATATATATATATATATATATATATATATATATATATATATATATATAACAACAAATAATCTACGGAATCACGCAAGTCCTAAGCCAGGAAACTAGCCACCAATTCACAGCAAAATATTCAAACACGACAAACAAACAAAAAACAGCAAAGAAGCTAACATATGTAGGCTATAGTATCTACAAATACATACGCAAATGCATAAACACGTAAACCCGACACATGTAAAAAAAAGTAAGACGGCAACATTTAAACCCGTAAAAATACAAGCACACAAACAACTAGTCATGCAAACATGTAAGCACTAACACTAAAGAAACTGGCTAAGAAACACCCAAAAGACACCAAACTTGTACGAAACAAAAAAGAAAAGATGAGGAAGAACCTGAAACATTCAGAAACACAGTTATAGACAATAAACATATGCGCAATCAACTAAATAACCGAATACGTCATAGTTTAGCAAGTAAATTTTGGGAATGCATTCGGAGGATATACAAATAATACTATAACTTCATTATTCCAAACAGCAAATTGTGTACAAAACTGTTGATTTTAAAAAGATATAAAGCCTACAATACATAAAATACACCACATACGTCACAAAATTAATAAGACTGAATGCGTTTCAATAGCTGAACTATCATCATCAGCGGTTGACCAGTTAGCTTAGTTATTTGAAACGTGTGCGGTGTTTTAATATTTTGTGGTTCGAGGGTGTATTTTGTTTGTTGCAGATCCTGCCACAGATCCAGTGTTCCAGATTTTTATACAAAGCCTAATTAAGTTACGTCTTAAGTCATCCATGCCCTTTGTGGATGATGTTCTTCTTTTTCCATTGTTATAAAAGATATAATGCTTTAAAAAGAATTAGTAAGTGTAAATTTTTGCTGAATAAAACAAATTCTAAACGTAAACTACCTACTTATTACAACAATAAACTGTTACATTTTGGTAGTAAACTGAGTTAAATATTTGACTTTAGTTACTTTTGAATAAATCCTAAAAGCAATTTTTTTTTGTCTTCAAAAACAGAAGCACAAGAAACATTGTAAAATTTACATCGAGCGGGCGAACTTCACAGTCGCTAACTTATCTAGAAAATTAGTCTTTCCTTGTGCGTTAATTTGATACTAATTATGGATCGTTTTGAGTAGAACAGCGCATAATTGGTGTCTAATTACTGCATTGTCGTAGATAAGCAACCTTCTGAATTTAAAACGTAGATAAGTAGCTTTAAAATTAAATGTGTACATTAGAATATCTCACAAGTAATTTACAACGATAAGCATGTTTAAAGAATAACATACGCGTTAGAATTCACGGGTTAGGTTTAGTAAGAATAATGCAGAATCCAATCAAGTTAATATTACAACAATTTTAGTATTGCCATAATGTAAGAAAATGGGTTAAACATTATTAAATATGGATGTACCTACAATGGAAGGAATGAAGTTTTAACAATAATAAAAAAATAAAAATAGGAAAACTACACATTAATCAAATAAACAGGTAAACAACAACACATTTGAATAAATCCATTAGAGCATAACAAAAAATTGATTTACGTACATGTTCACGGCTCGGTGAAGTAAGCTGTGGATGTAATTTGTTATAACTTGTTATTTATAGAAACGCAAATTTGAATTTTAACGGAACATAATCGGCGCCTAATTTTCGGGCAGGAAACTATTAATTTATTCACGGCTGTGATGTTAACCTTGTCGATGTAATATTTGCACAACTTACTCCTTAAAAAGTATAAAACTTTATTTTAACCGCGCACAATTGGCGCGTAATTACTGCGTAGCGAAGGATTTATTTACGCAAAAAGTAACAGTTGCGTGAAGTTAGCCGTGTCAACAACTAGTTTCTTATAGGGTGCAAAATTTTCTGTTAGCGGCTAAACAGCACATTATGGTTGCCTAATTACTACATAAGAATATAATAATTTATTCAGAAATTCGTGGTTGTGAAGTTAACCGTATAGATGTAATTTTTACAATAACTTTTTTCCTATAGGGACGCAAAATTTAACTATAATGGCGCAAAAAGCACACGATGGCCGCCTAATTACTGTATAAGAAAACATAATTTACTCCGAAGTTCTTGTTTGTCCCAATCATAAAGATTAATTTATACATAAGGCTATAAAGTAAGTTTGTCAATTGTAATTTTTGCAAAATTTTAGCGACGCAAAACAGCACATAATTGGCGCCTACTTGCTGCATAAGGAAAAGTGATTATGCAAAACTTCCTGGCTGTGAAATTATCCGTGTTGATATAATGTTTACAATAACTTGTTAAAATTTAACTATACCGGCGCATAATGGATGCCTATTATGGCGCAAGAAAAAATTGATTTATATATAAAGATATAAAATTATAAAATATAAACAACGTTGTCAATGTATTTGTAATAATTTATTTTCTTTGAGGGCGCATAATTAGCGCGTAATTACTGCATTAAAAGAAATTGCTTTATGCGGAAGTTCACTGCTGTTGAAATTTGCTGTATTACTGTAACTTTACAATAAATTCTTTCCTATAAAGGGGCAAAATTTTATTTAAGCGCCTAATTTCTGCATAAGAAAAAACTGATTTATATAGAAGTTCACGTCGTACAATAACTTGTTTCCTGGACTGAAAATTTAACCATAACTGCCTAAGACAGCGCATAATGAGTGCCTAATTATCGCACAAGAAAAAACTAATTTATTCCTAAGGCTATGAAATTAACCTTACCGATATAATTTTTGCAATAACTTATGCCCTACGGAGGGTCAAAATTTTATTTCAACGGCGCAAATCGGCGCATAATTGGCGCTTAATTATTTCATAAAAGATTTATTTATGCAGAACTTCAAGGCTATGAAGTTAGTCGTGTCAGAGTAATTTTGCAATAACTGTTTTCCTTTAAGGGAGTTTACTGAATAAGAAAGTGATCATTTATTCAAAAGTTTGTGGCTGGTGAAGTTAGCCGTATTTATAGAATTTTTGCTACAATTTATTTCCTATTGGGGCGCAAAATTAATTTCAACTGCGAAAAAGGTCGCATAATTAGCGCCTAACAATACACAAGTTTAAATCACATTATTCAAAAGGGCCCCGCTACCTTGCACACCTCTTACGTACACGTATGTACATTTAAGTCATTTTTTACAAATTGTGTTCCATAATAGCGACAGAAGATACTCTACAGTAATTAGATTGTAAGTATTGTATTCATTTCTAAAAACTTAATTTTTAGTAGTACTTAATGTTATAAGGCAAATTTGTGCTTGTAAATTTTTATTTTATAAAAAACATTCTGCACAAGTAGATATATATTTAATTATTTTAATTAGCTTTACATTTATTAATTTACAATGTTGTTAACTAAATTAAATTATAACTTCACTGATTAGTAAACAAATTTTTGACGAAAATAAGTCAAACATAATTTATTTCAAAATAATGATTTTTCACAATGAATATTATGATGAAAGTCGATAACGTAAAATTTACTATACACAGCGTCCCAAATTCGATGCTCACCATTGGGATCTCAGCTACTATTAGAGTTAGAACTTTGGTTAAATAGGGAAAGTTTTAGAGAATTTTGGTCTCAAATAAAATCCGTTTATAACATTTTTCTGATTCATTTACTTTTTTAGATATTTGAAAAAAATTGAAAATCGCCCAAATCGTTTTTCGTTAGTAACTCATTAACCAATGATCTGACAGCTTTTTAGATTTCATATTATTAAAACACTTTTTACCAGGGAATGTTTTTATCGTAATTAGAACCGCCGATCGTCTTTTGTTTTTTTCGTAGTGACACTAACTTTTGTTTTTCTTATGAACACCATTTTGAATTATTGTTTTTTTTTGATAATACCGAAAAAGAGCTTTTCAACTATTTGTCCCATGTCACAAAAATAATTCATTTACAAGGTGTTTTTGAATTTTCTTACTTCTAGTGAAGAAACTCAAAATAGGCAACGTCGCATTCAAAGTCTTGTGTGAGAAAGAATAACATAAGTGAAGAAAATGAAGCGTAAAAATGTTTGAGAATGAAATTAACTTTTACTATTAACTAATAACGAATAAAAACGAATTACTCAACTAGTTGAATCGTTTTATTAAAAGTCTATAACGATCTAAAATGTTTTATAATAAGTTTACCGTATATTGTACCGGGTGGCCATCTAAGAACGGTCGTGGGCCATACGTCAGGAATGGATTATAGCACAGGTTCGGGAAAAAAATTTTATAACAAAAGTGGCCTCGAGAAACGCCTGGAAATTATTTTCAGAATTGTAGGTCCACCGCTAGAGGGCGTATTTGACAGTTAAAATTTTAAAAGCAAAATTTTTCAAAATTTACTCAATTAAGGGGCATATTAAATATTATAATCAGATTCCTCGACAAATTCTGCATATTTTTTATTTGACAAGTTTTAGTCTATCTCTTCAAATAAGGGGTGGGGAGAGTGGGAACCTTGTTACGAAAAAACGCCTTTAATTCAGGTTCTGCTTGACCGATTTTAATAAACTTGATGTTGTTTGAAAGAGCTTTTGTTAAACAATAGAAAATTTGTAAATTTGAAGCAATCTGATTAATAACATAAATGCTAGAGGGCGCTGTTTAATATTTTTTTAATATTGTGTTTCTCTTTACAATTTTAAATGGAAGCATAAAAATTTAAGTAGGTCTTTAAAAAGTAGACTAAATTAGTAATAAAACAGTGAAAACTGCAAGTCGATATCTTTTTCCTATCCTGAGATATCGTAAGAAACAGGTAAATGGCGGGAATTGTTCTTCCAACGTCTAGTAGGCTAGTTCGCGTTAACGGAAATTATTAAATTTAGCCTGGATGAAAAGATCTTACATTGCTCTGCAGTAATTTAAACTGTTATCATACTAATGTTGTGGTTGCCGCTAGATTACCTAAATGTAATGCTGTCGTTACTAACAATGAGAACAAATTATAAAATAATAATGTGACAAATCTAACATTTTTTTAATTATATAAGAATGTTATATTTGTTTTCAAGGGATGTGCTAGTAAACTAAAGGATAAAATATCAATAAAAACCGATATTTGTCCATCAACAACAAATACAGTTTAAAATATGAATTACGATTTACTGATGAGAACAAAATTAGTAAAGAGGCCCATATAAGATATAAAATAAATTCCCTGTTGAAAACAAGCAAGCTATGATTTTCACGCATATGTCAAAAATTATTCATCGTGTTGCATTTAATAGACTTTCTTTATGTTTTCGTACCAAAATGATTCTTACAAATGAAGAAGCCTTTGATATGTTGGCAGTTTATTTTGAATGCATGAGAAATGCAACACAACACAGCATCACAGCAGAAGAGTTTTTCTCCGACTCGCACACCGTGTGCGTACTACTGGAAATGTGAATCTTCCTGTGTACCAAAGGCAACGGAGAGGTAGAACAGAGGAAAACGTTATTGATGTTTTAGCTTATGTAAATGTTAACCCTCATTCAACCACCAGAGCTATAGCTAGAGACTTGGGTATATGTCGAACCACCGTCCAAAATATTTTAAGAGAACACAGGTGACTACTTATTATTAATGCATGTTTTATTCGGTATTATAATGATAAAAGATTTCGATACCAGGTTTGATTTTTGCAACTGGCTCTCAAATATGATACACGACGATCCTGAAATACTTTCACGAATTATGTGGACAGATGAGGCTACTTTTCATAGTGATGGTAGTGTAAATCGACATAATATGCACTCCTGGTCTGAAACGAATCCCCACTGGATGCAGAAGGCCCAACATCAGGGTCGTTGGTCTGTAAATGTGTGGTGCGAGATTCTAGGTGGAGAAATAATTGGGCCTTTTTTTTAATGAGACTGTTAATGGAGAAAGATATTTAGATTTTTTAAGCAACGAATTGTCACTTCTTTTAGAAGACGTACCCTTGGCCATTCGTCGTGGCATGTTCTTGCAACATGATGGGTGCCCGGCACATTATTCTGGACATGTTCGGAATTTCTTAGATCAATCATACCCTGAAAGGTGGATAGGACGTGGAAGTTTATTTATTTGGCCACCAAGGTCTCCAGACCTAACTTGTTTAGATTTTTATTTGTGGGGGCGGATAAAAGATTTCGTTCATGCCGATAGACCCACAACAAGAGCTGACATGATTGAAAGAATACGACAGACAATACGAAGTATTTCAAGGGCAGAATTTGAAACTGCTGTTCTTTCCACCCGTCATGGACGACATTTCGAACATCTAAGGCGACACTAATTATGTAGATATTTATTAAAGGTTTTAATTGTTAGATTTATCACATTATTATTTTATAATTTGTTCTCATTGTTAGTAGCGACAGCATTACATTTAGGTAATCTAGCGGCAACCATAACATTAGTATGATAACAGTTTAAATTACTGCAGACGAATGTAAGATCTTTTCATCCAGGCCAAATTTAATAATTTCCGTTAACGCGAACTAGCCTACTAGACATTGGAAGAACAATTCCCGCCATTTACATGTTTCTTACGATATCTCAGGATAGGAAAAAGATATCGACTTGCAGTTTTCACTGTTTTATTACTAATTTAGTCTGCTTTTTAAACACCTACCTAAATTTTTATGCTTCCATTTAAAATTGTAAAGAGAAAACACAATATTAAAAAAAAAAATTAAACAGCGCCCTCTAGCATTTATGTTATTAATCAGATTGCTTCAAATTTACAAATTTTCTATTGTTTCACAAAAGCTCTTTCAAACAACATCAAGTTTATTAAAATCGGTCAAGCAGAACCTGAATTAAAGGCGTTTTTTCGTAACAAGGTTCCCACTCTCCCCCACCCCTTATTTAAGGAGATAAAGTAAAACTTGTCAAATAAAAAATATGCAGAATTTGTCGAGGAATCTGACTATAATATTTAATATGCCCCTTAATTGAGTAAATTTTGAAAAAATTTGCTTTTTAAAATTTGAACTGTCAAATACGCCCTCTAGCGGTGGACCTACAATTTTGAAAATAATTGTCAGGCGTTTCTAGAGGCCACTTTTGTTATAACATTTTTTTTCCCGAACCTGTGCTATAAACCATTCCTGAGATATGGCCGACGGCCGTTCTTAGTTGGCCACCCGGTATGGCCACCCGGTACTTTACACTTTTTGATTCTTTTTTCAAGAAGGTATGTAAATAAATTATACTTGTTTATGGTTTAACATTTAAAAAATCGTCAATAACGTTATCATATACAACTAAAATAAATTATGCTCCTAATACCGAGTGTCCCAATAAAATGTATACACTCTTTAACAGTTCATAACAACCACACTTTTTTTTTCAGTTGTGACTGCTTAAAATAATGGCTGGAGTCAGACTAAACTTTGAGGAAAGAAAATTCATTCTAAAGTGCTACTGGAAGACTGGGAACGTAAGAGAAGTGCAAAGATGGTTTAGGATGGAGTTTCAACGAGATGCACCAACGAAACTCACAATTACTCGTTTGCGAGATAAGTTTGGGGAAGAAGGAACTGTTAAGGATGTCCATAACAACCATTCCGGAAGACCACGATCATCCACCAGCCCCACAAGAGAAGGAGAAGTCATTCAGTGATTTCAGCAATCACCTAGAAAATATGTCCGGCAAGCGGCTCGTGAGACAGGAGTTTCAAAATCGAGCGTCCATCGCATTTTGAAGCGTGCCAAATGGAGAAGTTTTATTCCTAGATTAGTGCACGCTCTCAATGAAGATGATTATGCCCGCAGAATCCAATTTTGTGAGTGGTACCAAGGAAAATGTGCAGAGGACAATCAATTCCCATACAAGTTTGTTTGGAGTGATGAGGCTATGTTCAAGTTAAATGATTCAATAAATCGTCACAATTGCACCTACTGGGTAGCTGACAATCCTCATGTGGCAGTGGGACACCATGTGAACTTACCAGGGGTTACAGTGTGGTGTGGTTTGTCAGCATTTGGTTTAATTGGACCTTTCTTTTTTGATGGTACCGTAAATGGTGCAAATTACCTCAACTTGCTACAAGAATCCGCTATGCCACGCATCCAAGAAATGTTTAGGAATGAAGAATGGTTTCCAGCAGGATGGACACCTCCCACTATCAACATGACGTAAGGGCCTATCTTGATACCTGACAGATTGACCACCTCCACGCTCAAACCCCATGGATTTTTTCTGTGGAGGCATGTTAAACACAGTGTTTACACCACAAAACCAGCTACAATCGATGAGTTGAGAGCAGCTATTGAAAAAGAATGTGCTGAAATGCCAATTGAAATGATTAGGAACGTTTTGGATTCAATCAATCAGCGTTATCAGCTGTGCATGGACCACAATGGCCAACAATTTGAACATTTTCGATAATTGACTAGTTGCTACATTTGTTAACATTATTTTCATTTTTGAAAGTTTTCTGTATTATAATAATTATTAGTGTTATAGTCATTTAAAGAGTGTATACATTTTATTGGGACGCTTATTATAGTTGATAATTTTTATTTTTACTTTTTGGTCTTTTTAAGTAATTAGAAATTTAGCAACTCCGCTAAATTGTTACATATTAAAATTAGAAATAATTTTTGTGAATACTTTCTGAATATCTAGTAGGCTAAAAACAAAGTTGATATTGTTGTTTATTTTCATATCTGTTTGACGGGTGTAATTTAGTAAAGCATTCTTGTGTTATGTCCAATAAAAGTATTAATTTAGAATCAAAATGGAGCAAAAATTTACTAATGATGAAAAAATATATATGTTGCAATGTTATTTTAAATCTAACAAAAACGCTAAACTTGCAAGTGATATGTATATTGAAAAATATCCCGACAGCCGCACTGGACAATTTTTGCATGAATTATAAATAATTTACGGATAAGTGGCAGTTTCTAAATAAAAAGAGAGAAATGTCCAAAAAATAATGAAGCAAGAAAAAATACGATTATACAAATAATCCAGAAATATCAGTAAGACAAGTAAACGGCGAAACTAATATACTTAAATCATCCGTCCACAGAATTATCAAATCAAATAAATATCACCCGTATAAAAATTGTTCAAGGATTAAACTCCACCGATTATCCTAAAAGGCTACAGCTTTATCGGTGGTATCTTCAAGAATGCCAAGAAGGTGAAATTTTCCGACGAAAGTCTTATGAACATATGAAACCCATTTTACTAACTGTGGTGTATTTAACCGGCAGAACCATCATTATTGGGCGAGAGAAAATCCACATTTAACAGCATCAAGACGATTTCAAATTAGAGTTGGTTTTAACGTTTGTGTGGCATGATAGGTTTGTTTTTACTTTTACATTTATTTTTTTTTATGAAAATTTAGATTGCCATCTGATAGGTCCATTCATTTTTATGAAAATTTAAATGGAACTGGATATACAGAATTGCTGGTAAATCAAATATTTTCTTCAATAGTAAGACTATTTGAACCTGAACAAATACAACAGATCTGGTTTCAGCAAAATGGGTGTTCTGCTCATAAGACTAGACGGGTCCGTGAATTATTATTTGAACATTATAATGTCCGTGTAATTTCCTGTAATGGCCTTGTTTCTTTGTCAGCGCGGTCACCTGACATTAGCCCTTTACATTTTTTTGTATGGGGTAATGTTAAAAACCGCCTCGTATCCGCGAGATATTAGAGCGTAGAACAGTTGATGTTCTACGTTCTATTAATAGAAATGCCGTTAGGAGAACTTGCAACGCTGTAAAAAAAACGGTGTGAAAAATGCATAGAACATAATGGTAGGCATATCGAACAATTTAAATAAGTTAATTTAGGCAGTATTTTTTAAATAATTTTGATAGACCTTAGTTGTGTCCTTAAGTATTTGTTAATTTATTGCAATTCCCACAGTACCTAATTAATAATAAAAATTAATTTCGATTTTTAAAATATTCACACCTTATTTTCTTCACTTATTTATTTTAATTATTGTACATAATACGTTATGGATAACTTTTTTATCAGTAAATCATCAACAAGTTTACATAACAACTTGCAAAAGGGATTAAACTGTGTAAAGAAGAATATACGGTAAATCTATTATAAAACATTGAGGATCTTAGTAGACTTTTAATGAAAGAATTCAACTAGTTGAGTAATTCGTTAATAATAAAAGACATTCTCAAACATATCATTTGCGTTTCAATGGTAATAAAAATTATTGAATGCGACAGTGCCAATTTTGAGTTTCTTCACTAGAAGTAAGAAAATTCAAAAACACCCTGTAAATGAATTATTTTTGTGACATGTGACACATAGTTGAAAAGCTCTTTTTAGTATTATCAAAAAAAAACAAGAATTCAAAATGGCGCCCATAAGAAAAACAAAAGTTGGTATCACTATGGAAAAAACAAAAGCCGATCGGCGGTTCTAATTACGATAAAAACATTTCTTGGTAAACAGTGTCTTAATAATGTCAAATCTAGAAAGCTGCCAGGTCATTGGTTAATGGGTTATTAACGAAAAACGAAACGGGTGATTTTAATTTTTTTCAAATATCTAAAATAGTAAATGCATCAGAAAAATTTTGTAAACGGATTGTATTTGAGACCAAAATTCTCTAAAACTTTCTCTATTTAACCAACTCTAATAATAGCTGAGACCCCAATGGCGAGCATCGAATTTGGGACACAGGGTATAGACAAACTTTAGTAGTTAGTCAGAATTTGATTTTAATTTTTGTGATAGATCAAATGATACAGTTTTTTTTTGTGTGAATTATAGATTACTAAGTGAAATTAGAGTAATTTTCCTTTGGAAGCTTAATTTAGGTAAATTAATTATAGTAATTAGGATAATTCGTATAGTGTTTATAAGTGAACTTGCTTTAATAAGTAAATTGATTTACTCCATTTTAGAATTATAATCATGTTTATAAGCACAAAAATGCGGGCATAAATTGACCTTTATGACACAGAGTAATAAAAAATTGCTAAACATCGATTGCACTAATTATTCAAACAAGCTTCGGTATCGAACATTTATTAACGTTAAGGAAAATCATACATTACTATTTATAGAAATTAAAATTTGCATCGGCACAACTCACAAACTTGCCGGAAATACTAAATATTTTGTTTGAAAGTTTTAGAAACTAAAATAGAATAAGTGGTTGTATGTATGTACCATGGACATAACAGTCGATTATGGCTATTGTGAAATTAAAAGCCCTCCTTCGTCGGGCTTTAAACATTTCCTCGTGCCATATTCTCCTAATTACGCCATTAATACATAAATACGTATTATGCGAATTTCGAAGCCTAGACATTTGCGACCCTCGACATTTGCCACACCGTTGAGAACCGAAACATTTGCGACACTGTAAATGGAACCGCATTTGCGACAGTCGTCAGTACAGTCGTTACTATAGTACATAGGAACAGTTAAGAGCAATTAACTAATTTCAAATATCTTTACGAAGTTTTATTTATTGCACAACAATAATACATATATAGGTATTATACACATTCTACTTATTTATTATACTTGGGTAATTATATATTTAATTTTGATACGTAAGACAATGCACGTAAACACTTCCTAATGTCCAAGTCTTTTTCATAATTGTCCAAAATTTTGTTTATTCTTTCGTCTATTTGAACATATGTCTTCCTGCGTCGCTTCCCTTCTAAATGTAGTTCTTTTCGTGTTATTATATACTCCGTGTATTTAGCTTCCTCCTTCAATTTTCTTATGATGTTATGATTTTTGTTAATGATGGAATTTAATTTAAAATTCCATCCTTCATCGTATTTGTTCTGTGGCGTTGGCGATACACATTCCGTACTTCCTTAGGGAGCATGGTATTGTCCAACCAATTCTCTACAAAATAATCGTAGAACTGTTGAAGCTTCATTTGAGTAAATCTCAACTATCTGAAGCCACCCTTCATCGATAGCGTCTGGTGGTAAATACGCTAACGCAGCGCACATTCTAATATGAAGACGTATATCAGTATCCTCTGTATAGTTTTTCACTAATCCCAGTTCTTGCACTTTGCGCCACAGACACTGACAAAAGTGAAAATGGCATCCTGTGATAATGGCCGTAGGAAACACTTCTTTTAAGGACGACATCGCTAATACCTCGAAATCCATCTTTATGTGTTTTGGGCTCCAACCAGATAATTTGCTCTTAATTAATTCAAACAGTCGGTAATACGTTTGTTTCTTCTTGTTTGGAAGTAACACAAACAATACGGGAACAATATTACTTTCCATCGAATTACTTCCTAATTCAACATGAAGAGAATAAATTGCTTGCTACAACTTTTAAAAGTGCCATCGATGAAAATAACTTGGCTTTCCTTCAATACTTCGATACACTTCTGGGTTGCAAACACTAAAATGCGTTCTTTATGTCCATCATCCAAGAATAAAAACGATTCACCATCATTTGTTAACATGAAATTATCACTCAGTTGAATCTCTGCAGCAGTTGAAGGCTCTTGAGGAATACGCCGTACTTTTTGTTGAATTCTGTTCAACGTACGTTTAACTGTATTTCTGGAAGGAATTTCCGCCACAATTTCATATCCACGATCCAATAAGGGTACAATCTCTTTATTGTACAGTTCTGCAGATGTAACATTATCTTCTTCTCTGGCTCTCTTTTGGCTTGGAATTGATGCTTGAATACCTCGGTGACAGCCAGATTGGGTTCACAGTAATGCACAGATGTGTGTAATACTACTTTGTTGGTAATAATGCTTCCTCGACATTGTTTCACTCTTTCCTGAACACATAATCATCGGATGTTTTCATTTTTGAACTTTCTATGTACGCGGTACCTCGATCCGTTGAACAACAGACAGGGTTTACCCTTCGTTGTCTCTATAACTTGAACTTCAATCGACATTTTCGCAAACGAATTGTTACACCTAGTTGCAAAGAACAATCGGTACTGATAACATTTACTTGCCATCTGGCTTTTAAAAGGGCTAATTAGGAAAAATCACTACCCATCCGAAGGTCAGTAATCCTGAATTCCTAGCTTGATATGCTGGTGAAACCAGCTTTCACCCTAATTTACTAACTCCAATTTTTTGAAAAAATTTCCTTAATGGATTTTAAAATAAACATTTATGAGAGCACCACCACTTAGGTGATGTTAATGAGAGAGGTATTTGAAATTTATTTTAATCACTTAACGACTTTAATATGTAAATACTTATTTCTTAATTATATACTATTTTAATGATGGTCGCAAATGTCTCGGCAGTAAATTCAGTGTCGCAAATGTCTTGATTTTCAACGGTGTCGCAAATGTCTAGGGTCGCAAATGTCCTGACACGCGAATTTCGGTAAATGATCAAAATGTAATTACTCAAAATTTAATTACATTCTTTTTGTGAGCAATACTAAAAAATGTGACTATTAGAAATCTTTACTTTTTTACGCTGTTTACTGTGACAGTATAGAAAATTAGAAATATAACGCGCGTACGACGCGAGGAGAACCTAAAATATTTAAGAAATCAAGACAATGTCCGAGGTGCCTTCAGGCCGAAAGTCGACTAATTTACAGAAAAAAGCGGACCAGTTGTGATCTTAACGATTTGTCTCTGGTGGCGACATTACTACGTGGACATTGTATGGTTTACTACTACGGTAATTCTGAACAGAGAATAAGTGATATAATTTTTGAAACTCATGAGAATGCTACGTATTATCGAAACCGGTTGATCATAATACCAATAAATACTATTGTTTAAAATACTCACCCTTTGTGTTTGTAATCGTGTATTTTTATATAAATTTTGATGAAAATTTTGATAACAATGGCAGTTATCTTGCTCAGTAAACGATAATAGTTTAATAAAATTAATTAAATGAATTTATTTTACTATTTAATTTCTTTTGTAAAACTATTACCTATCAGTTACTGAGGACGATAACTGTAATTGCCATCGAAATGCTAAATTTGAATAAAAAATAAATAAATATACACGATTACAAACCCGAAAGATAAGGATTTTGATTATGAAAGTTTGCATTTTCAAATAATGAGGACCCTGCTCACCTCTTATGGGTTTTTAGACCACAGTCAAATTTAATGAAATTTTAATATGTTATAGACTACAACTATCTGAACAATATTTGTCATTGGACCAACTTAATATAATGGCTAAATTTTGATATACAGGGCGTTAAAGTAATAGTGCCTAATAAGAATAATGGCTGTTAAGTGGGTTTTAACATTGATATACGCAAGTGTTACCATTAGATATTATACCTTTTTGTAATTTTTATTATTCTGTACTTTCTAACGTTTTATACAGGGTGTTTCAACAAAAATTAGTGTTAAATATGATTATTTACATGATAAAAAGTCGAACTTACACATAAAATAAACAACCTAATATTTACATGATTTATATACAAGAAACGGAACATTTAGACGGCAGCATGTCTGTTTAAAACATCTTGAGTAGCATCTAGCACTTTGGTTTGCGGTAGCCTAATAACTTCTTCGTGCCTTGCATAGCCCAAAAACCAAATGACTGCTGCTATATGTGCTGCTATACTTCGCGCTCCTGTTTTGCATTGGCAATAGTAGCCAAATATAGGACCATCTTCTTGTTCAGCATCATTAGCAGGAACAGGGTTATAGCTAATTATTATTTGATGTTTAATTTGATTTCTAGGTCTAGATCTAATTCTAAGCCGAACGAGATTTAATTCGTTGAACGCCGTATCAGTTTCGAAAAAGTGGTTGCCCAGTTGGTGATTGTTATCCTGTATGTAAGAAGGTGCTAGTTTAAGTTGGAAAGTTCCGTAAGTTATGCGTCTTAATTGAGCTATATTTAGAACTGGAAAATTTTCTAATTGGTTTTGTTCTAAAGGTGCCCATCTGCCGTGCCGCCTCAACAAGCCTTCATTTTCCGCTCTAGCTTGTACATGATTAGGTTCGTTTACCGTTTGAAGCATTTCTTGTGCTAGTTCTTCATTTGCTTCTTCCATATGTAATGGTGGATGGTAGCGGTTTATTAGGGCACAGGCAACACGGAAAATGTCCGCAAATTGGGTATTTGGGCAATTGAAAAGCAGTTACGAAAAATTTTAAATATTGACTGAACGTGTCCGTTTCGAGCTTCTACTACCCACCTTTGCTTAGTAATAATTCTGCTAGCGTTGGCTTCTACAGTTGGCAATTGACGTCTACCTTCTAGCGCTGGTGCAATTTGCACAGATATGCCAATATTATTTAAAAATTCCCTAGCATCTCCGTAGCCTCTATCCACAATCACAACATCGCCAGGTTGCAGCCAGTGTCTTAGTTCTTGATCCTGATTATATTGGTATCTTAATATACTCATTATTTCTTGGGTCGGAAAAGTATGGACCATGAACATCCAAAATATATCCATCTGGGGCAACAACTAGCACTGGCTTAACAAGATGGCAATGTTTGTGAACTGAATAGGACTGCCTGGGGGTCTGACAATTTTTGCTACGCTCTATGTTAACATAAGTGCCATCGATACAAATAATGGCCTTTGGGTTTTCAGGTTCCTCATTAAATAACTCATTTGCAAATCTGGTAATGTGTTCAGTAATAAATTGGTTAGGGTTTATGTGACGAGGTCCTAAATTCTGGGGCACAAAATTATTGGATAATGATTCCTTAACTTTTTGAATTGCCAATGAGACACCCTGTCTGCCACCATAAGAAAACATCGCCGCTAAAAACGTGTCTGAGATTCCTTGACGTAATTTACATAAAAAACACAGTAAATCTATTTTTTTAGCTTCTCTCCTTCTTCCGTAAATATTAACATTCGCACAAAGGTTGAACAATTCCCAAAATTGATCCCTGTTTAAGGATGACAGCGCACTTAGCTCCTCATCACTGAAATTGTTTTCATCCGAAAAAGTTTCATTTTTTGTGTTACTTTCTCGTATTGTTGTCAACAAAAAAGGTGATAAGACCGATCCCTCAAATTACAGACCAATTGCCATCACTTCCATTTTGTCTAAAATCATGGAAAAAGCCATCAATCAGCAACTGCTCACGTTTCTTGAAACTAACAAACTCCTTAGTGACCATCAATTTGGGTTTAGGCAAAGTCGTTCAACAGGCGATTTTCTTTCATATGTGACCCAAGTTTGGAACAATACAGTAGAGCAGTAGTCGCTTTAGATATCTCAAAGGCATTTGACCAAGTTTGGCATAAGTGTTTACTTACCAAACTCACTTCTTTTGGGTTAAATGATACGCTCATCAACTGGGTTTCTAGTTTCCTCGATAAAAGACGAATACGTGTCGTAGTTGATGGCTTTTTTTCAAAAGAAGTTAGCATTAACGCGGGCGTACCACAGGGATCCGTTATAGCGCCTACACTTTTTCTGCTGTACATAAACGACCTTATTTCTTCAACAACTAACCCCATCCATTGCTTTGCTGACGATAGCACTCTTCACTGTAGTTCATCTCAGTCTACTCATAGTGATAATCCACCTTCTATGTCAAATCAAGAAATTAAAGCTGAAATGGCAAATTCAATCAACAAAGACATTCAACGTATTCTTGAATGGGGAAGCAATAATCTAGTTAAATTTAATGCTAACAAAACTCAGTGTTGCCTTATGTCCGCCAAAAAAGATCGATCATTTCCTGTTGTAAGTATGAATGGCTCAGTTCTTAAGTTTTCAGACTCTATTACTCTGTTGGGTATGACTGTATCTTCAAATCTCTCATGGGTTGACCATCTTCTGTCAGCTACCAAAACAGCTGCTCGTAAAATAGGCTTTTGTACAGATCTAAGCAGTACTTTACCTCCGACAACTCCTTTTGCTGTATAAGGCCCAAATTCGGCCTCATCTGGAATATAATTCTCACCTTTGGGTTAGTGCTCCCCAATACGCTCTCGATATCGTTGATCGTATTCAAAAGAGAGCGATTATGCTTATAAATGACCCGTCTTTAACTTCTCACATACAGTCCCTTGAGCATAGAAGGATGGTTTCAGTTCTTTCTTTGTATTATCGTTATTACAACGGCTATTGTGCTGGTGAATTACATTCTTTGATACCATCTCCGGCTATCTTTGCGAGAAACACTCGGTTCGCTCAATCACATCATCAGTATGCAGTACAAATCTCCACTTGTCGTACCAAACGGGCGCAATCCACATTTTTCTACACGGCTTCTAAACTCTGGAATGATCTCCCTAGTTCCTGTTTTCCTCTCACTTATGATATGAGAAAATATAAGGTAGCTGTTCATAGGCATCTATTGGCAATACATTATCCCTCTATCCATCCTCCTAAGTGTTCCTGAGTGCTTTAGCACGATAGGCCTTATTTAGCCTGTTCAGGTCCACAATCATAAAAAAAAAAAAACTGATCCAACTCTGCCCCTTTTAAATTGTATGGCTTTTTAATGGACCTTATACCATTTTCTAATGGAAAAAGTAATAAACCATTCGCATCAAGATGGACAGGACAAACCTTACAAATACGAGGTATGTATACTCCCTTTCGCATAAAAATATTTGTCCTTGCCTGTCCTGATAAATGTTGAATATTTGCAGCATTATTGCATATTAAACAATGATTAGCACTATATTTTAGAGAAAGCTTCATAATTGTTGGATCTGGATCATTTTCAAAGACCTAAATTTCATCTATGATACCTTGATTGCAATTTGTACATAGCCTGGTATTACCATTTATGTCCATTGGCGGAAGTGAAAGTTCCTGTCGTCTTCTCTGAGATATATTTATCTTCTGGTCGGCATTTTGTCGTAAAATGGTCATTTGTCTGGGATTCCCCACTATTTCACATACATAACACTGAAAGTTTAATCGAAAAGCCATTTTAATGCAAACTTAAATAATGACTTTAAGGAAACTTAGTTACAGGTGACATTGTCATTTTAAGTAACTGGTTGTTATTAACAATCGAAAGTGTAGATATGTATCAGGCTTATGGCTATATCTGTAATTTTTAATAGTGTTAACTACTAATTTTTATTAAAACACCATGTATAGAATGATAGAAAGTACAGAAAAATGAAAAATTACTAAATAGTATAATATGTAATTGTAACACTTGTGTATATCCATGCTAAAACTCACTGAAAAGCCATAATGCTTATTAGGCACTACCACTTTAACCCCCTGTATATCAAAAACTAGCCATTAGATTAAGTTGGTCCAATGACAAATATTGTTCAGATAGTTTTAGTCTATAACATATTAAAATTTCATTAAATTTGACTGTGGTCTAAAAACCCATAAGAGGTGTGCAGGGTCCTTTGTTATGTATAATAAAATTATAGAATTCTACTAAGTAAATTTAAAAAAATATTAAGAAATTTAGAGTTAAAATAATTTAACAAGCGAATCCCATATATTATTTTAACTGAATTGAAATGATCATTATCCCAATGACTGTATACACCCTTATAATGTATAAAAGAAATTAATTATATTTTATATAATTAATTATAAAAAAACATAGGACTATAATAACGCATCTTGCACTTCATCGATTAATCTGTTAATGGGTATATGGGCGAGATAATGTTTTTTATATGTGTATTATATATACATATATGCAAATTTTGTTTATGTAATGTTTGCAACTAGCAAAATAGTTGTGCGTCGCAACGGGATGGTATAATACTAACGGTCTGACCTGGGTGTTGAATTTCAACCCCTATTTCCCACCCTCTTATATTGATTTTCAAACGCCTTTTAAACGTGCTGTCGAAATCATGTTTAATTTAAATTTAAGTCTCTAAGATGCTTTTGATGTAAATCTCAAGGAACCCAACAATCCTCATTTCACCCCATTTCCTCCCCCTAGCAGTTTCCTTAACTGAATTCGTAAATTCCATAATGATCTTCATTTTGGTTGTAAAACGCTGCTTAGTTTGATACCGAACATGATATTTTACAATATTTTGAATTTTCCACCGCTAAAACTGTTTTCAACTGTTCAACTGTTTTCCATCCTCCTGATACTGCACGGTATACTTGGTTCAGAAAATTTAAATGGCTTCCTTGTTCATCCCTCCTACTTCTACCCGTTAGGAAATGATTTCGGGGAAAAGTCAAAACACGTGTTTCTGAGCTTAACGGCTTTTAACATATATTCAGTTTGTTTAAACAATTGATCCCACTTTCGAACACGATTTCACCCCCTGAGGTAAAATTTAAAAAAATGATGGAACATGAATCGTTCAATTATTAATAATTGATTCCCTGGTTTTCAGATCTACAACTGGCCGTGTTTACGAAAAGGCCTGCTCCTTTAACCCATAATTTCTATCCCATAGGGGACGAATTTCAAAAAAACCTCCTTTAGTGTGCGCTACGTGGTAAGGGGTGCATGTTACCCAAATTTTAAGTTCTCAGGCCCAACGGTCTAACCTGGGCGTTGATTGATGAATGAGTGAGTCAGTGACTGAGCGCGTGCGTACAATTCCTTTTGATTAATATAGATTTAGTAAAAATATGTTATAACATAAAGTTTAATTGTGTAGAGGATCATCGTATACTAAGACGTATTAAATTTATTTTCTACCTTTTGTTCGCCTCCCACGCTATTCTCATGGATACTATCAATAATTAAGTATTGGTAACTAATGCGTAAATGATAAGTTCAACAAAAGAAAGGATTTAACATCTAATTAAAATCACCTTATCACCAATACGTACCGTTCCCATACAATTAGCGGTAGAAATTGATAGTATCGACTTATTAGAAATGATAACAATAAATAAGTGTTATTGATTGATAAAAATCGCTTACCAGCAAAATTTTCAAAAACCTAATAGTAAGTGTTTACAGAAGTACCGAATTTTTTTTAAATATTAACTTTACCGGTAACGTTTAGCTATTTCGGTAAACCTATAAGCGTTGAAATCAATTTATTAATATCTTGTTGATAAGCTATTAATTACAACGTAAAAAGGCAACAAATTTTAATTAATAACTGTCGATTGCTTGGTCACGTCGGATCCTTCTAGCCCTTCTCGATTTGAAACATTAATTTAGATTTAATCATTTCCGGCAATCAACACTAAGTGTTATAATTAAAATAGTTCAGTTACTGGCAAATTTTTTATTTATTTGAATGACATTGAAATTTACATGCTTTTTTCAAATGCTAAAATTGTATATACACGGTGAGTTACTGTTGACGTAACAATCTAGTTTATTTAACGATACTGAAAGGTATATTTTAAAATTATTTTGAAATATGGAATTATGGGATGCCTGTATTTTATTCCATTTTTGTATTGCGCTTTCTTATGTATTTCCTATACATAAATGTTGGGGTTTCCGAGATATTTTGATTTTTTGGAAATTGGAGCCTTGAAAAAAACATTGAAAGAATTTAGTCAAATCCAATAAACATTAATATTTGATTAGAAATTATTGATGTATTTAAGAATTATCTTACCTGTTTAAGTTTAAGTTTATAAATAATTTTCTCTCTAATTTCAAAGTATGTTGCTGTCAGTTAGTTTTAAGGTGTTGAACCCTTTTGTTTGTTTTTGGATAATTTGGCACCCGCAACAGAAAAAAAAAAATTTCGGTGCAAGAAAGAATAGATATGATTTTGATAACCCACACATCAGAAGTATCCCGACTGGCAACATGACGATAAAGGAATCTTCGAAAAACTGCTTGAAACTTTCACAGCTACAGGTAGTGAAACTTTAAAACCAGTTATCGATAATGAAGGTAGCTAATTCATCGTACTGAAATCTGTTGTTGAGAATCCTAACATTAGCTGTCGAGTTGTCGCCCGTGAGAGTTTAATCCAGTCGTCCAAAATATAAAGAAAACATAAATAACACCCTTTTCATGTCGAGATGCATCAATATTTGTATGGAACAGATTTTCAGAGACGGACAGTGGGGCCTATGACATGAAAACTTGGTAAAAAATATTTTATGCTGGTTTTGTATTTACAATACGTTAAAAAAAAGGCTAGGCCATAATTGGATTTTTAGGAGACAAAAAATGTATAAAATATGGGTTATAAGTGCATATACAGAGAGGGCCAAAAGTACCGCATAACTTCAATTAAAAATTAGGTGTTTGTTTTTTCGAAAAACGCTCGGATACGTCGATTTTAATTTTTTGTAGCGATTTTTTCGATGCTCAGTTCATGTATACCGGGTGGCCCAAAAACAATTTACGACTACCAACTTCATTTTTTCAAATGGAAACACCTATTTTTTATTTCATTTTTCGATTCTGCTTTAAATTTTAAGTAAGTTTTATGTACCATGTTATATACCTAAACTTAACAGTTATCGCGAAATACACATTAGAGAGGGTCAAAAGTCCCGCATAAATTTGTTAAAAACTGAAGGAAATATTTTACATGAAAATGCTGGAATACGTCAAATATTGTTTTTAGTTATCCATTTTTATCCATTTTTTGACGTAACACACATGTATACAGGGTGACCCATGTAAAAAATAAATTTACTTTTTCATTTTTTTAATGGAACCCCAAGTATATTATGACGTTTTGAGTTCTCTGAGAAACTCTGAGCATATTTCATGTAACATACTCATATCTAAATTCAACAGTATTCAAAAAAATTACATAAAATAGAAATAACGATAGAACTATTAATGTAGAAACATATTTTATGTAATGTACCCATGTCGATATTCAACTGTTATTGAAACATTTGTTATTTATTAAGTATTAAAGTTCTGTGGTTATTTCTATTTTATGTAATTTTTTCGAACACTGTTGAATTTAGATATGAGTATGTTACATGCAATATGTTCAGAGTTTCTCAGAGAACTCAAAAACGTCATAATATACTTGGGGTTCCATAAAAAAATGAAAAAGTAAATTTATCTTCTACATGGGTCACCCTATATACATGTGTGTTACGTCAAAAAATGGATAAAAATGGTACATAAAACTTACTTAAAATTTAAAGCAGAATCCAAAAATGAAATAAAAAATAGGTGTGTCCATTTGGAAAAATGAAGTTGGTAGTCATACATTGTTTTTGGGCCACACTGTATACATGAACTTACCATCAAAAAAGTCGCTACAAAAAATTAAAATCGACGTGTCCGAGCGTTTTTCCAAAAAACAAACACCTAATTTTTAATTGAATTTATGCGGTACTTTTGGCCCTCTCTGTATATTTTAATCAGTAATTGTCTACTCTACAATCCGACGATTCTTTGTCACTCTCTTCGTCTGCTGATGAAGTAAAAGATACATTAAAATCTGCACAGTCAACTAGTTGGAGAGTATCTCGATCTATACTTGATTTGCACATTAGTGGTTAATGCAAACTTGTAATCAAAGGATCCATGATATTAAAACCCTATATACAACGTCGGTATTTGTTTTTCCCAAGACGTTTTCCGTAAAACTTACTCCCTGTATCTTTCAAACGTTTTATTTTTGCTTCCTACGCTTCCTCACTCATGTCCTATAGGGATTAACGCTTTTTCTATAATAAAATGGGCTCATGAGTCAATATTTTGTATACCATAGGAGACATTGAGTACGAAGTACAAAAAAGGTTAGTTGTTTCCAAAGCATAAGCTATGAAGCGATCGCTTTTAAAATTGTGTGAAATTCTTTTAAAACGTCGATGTTAAGTCCCATTCTTCTGGCATATACATCTAAATTACTGCTCGCGTACCTTGGTTTCGGTTTGCCAATGGTGAGCCCAAGTCCACTCTTCAATTTCTCACAGATACTTTTTTTATTGGCATCAACAATTTTTTCTTGTTCCCTGCTTGCCAGCTTTTTAAAGGGAACTTGTATGTTTCAGAATACATGCGAAGAAAGGAATCCATGCATGAAGCGTTGACGTACGAAATTTTAGTCTAGAAACATCTACTGTAGCTTCCATACATTGAAATATTATTGAAGTTTTTGGATGTCAATCCACATAAACAACATTTCGTTATCGAGGTAATATCTATCAATGCATTGAAAATTTTCCCATCCACCATTGTGAACAAAATTTTAAGTTGTATTATTATACTGCGACCAAGTCGTAAATTGGTGTTGTAATATGAAGGAATTTAAATTTTATCGGGCTACATCTTATAGATCAAGGTCTCGGGTTATTTTAATACACAACTTGTTTTTTACATGGACCTTGGGGATCGCCAGATATAATTCTCAGAGGTACTACTGATGATAGAAAATGCTTGTATCACTGGCTACCCCACTCGAAAAGGTTTGTTTATACTTGGAATGGCCCAATGAACCATCAAATCCCCATTTATAAATTAAAAGTAATACAGGAACATCGTTTTGATTGCTAAAATGTCAGTACTAGATATAAATTGTCTACCATGACAACAACTTTCTAAGCTTTGTGAATAATTTTACAGAAAGGGTATCACACCTTGTGACTTGAGCGGTTATAAAAGTACGTAAAGCTTCTTCTGGTGTAAGTTGAGTTAGTTGTTGATCAAATTTTTTTATAGGTTTCTTTATAGTGAGTGGCACGCTTTGGTGATGTTTGAAGAATTTATTTTACTAATGTTGATGACCCGTGGCGATTTTAAACTCATTTGTGCTGCGTAACATAATTTTGCCGTATGTTTTCAACCTCTTGCCATCTATGAAGCATCTTCAAAGTCAATATTAGGTTTTGATTTTTTTTTTTAAATGTTTTTATTCACACAGGCCTCATACATTGGAAAACTTAATGTCAAGCCAAGCAGTGTTTTAAATTAAAAATGGATGCTCTATTCTCTGAAAACTAGACCATCTTTCTTAAAATCAAAAATGAAATACGAGATTTTGTTGAGTAATTCCGATACTTTTGATCTCGGGCACTTAGTCGGCTTTTCTAAGTATTATGTTAAACATATCATTCTGTCTTCTAACTTAGTATGACATGATTAATTTGTTTTTTCATGTAAAAACTTTCTTGGCAAGAATATATCAGTACCACCCGAACCCAAAAACAAAATGTAAACATATTTTCTAAACTTAAGAAGATTAGGCTTAGTGACGAGCTTTTAACAAGAGGTGCAAATTGGCGCAAGATTTCTTTTTTCACGCTTAAAGTATACACACACTATAAAGCTGCTAGACAAAACCCTAAGGCCACCTAGTCATACGAAAGCTCTATGAGTTAATAGTAGTACACGGACATCCTCCCCTCCACTTTATTACGTCACAAGCCCCGCCCCCTGGGACGCCTTTCCCACCACTTTTTGTACTCGCCCACGTGGAAGGAGTACATTTGGAGGGTGAGGTCGGCTTCTTTTCGGGGGCCATTTTCAACCCTTGGGCGGAGTTGAGCCCTTAATTTGGTGGTATTAAGAGCCTTTTTGGCTGTATACCCCTTGGAGGTTAGGCAATTGCGCACACATGCAATGTTCTATTAGAGGGTGTAAGGTTAGGCCACGCCCCACTTTTAGCTGATTGGTCGTGCGTGCACCCCCTCCCTGGCTTCTGATTGGTCCTTAGCCCCATTACTCAGCCGCGGTGCTCTGATTGGAGGACTGAGTTTTTGCATTCTGATTGGTAATGGCGGGAAATTTGAAAATGTTTTTTTAGTAATAAAGAGGTTCATGTAAGGCAGGTGTAGGAACTATCACTGAGAGGAACTATCACTGGGACCTGGTCCTGCGCGGGAAATTTGAATTTGCTTTAATAATAAGGAGGTTCTTGTAAGACAAGTATAGGAACTACCTTGTAGGTCTTCAAAACTTATTCTCGGGACTTCGCCCCCTGTCGCGGCCCCCTGGTTGTTAATGGTGTGGGGCCCTAACCTTATATATAAGTGCAGAAACTAGCTCTTGGGCCTTGGCCCCTATCCCAGCCCCCTTGGTGCATTTGTATGTGTGTTCTAACCTAATCTTACAGTTGTAGGCCTTCGCCTCCGTCATAAGAAATTTGTATTCTAATAAGGTGGCCCTAGCCTTGTAAGACAGGACTTGTATCAGGGTCTGCGCCCTGGCCCCCTTTGAGTTAAAAATGATTTTTAGCGCCATCTAGTGGCGTATAGACTAATGCACATTTTCTGTAATAGAAGTTGATCATGCACATCTCTCCTTTTCTCTAGTTTATCCGTTTCTCTCTCTCTCTCTCTCTTTCGGATCTTTCTCACACACAAACAAATCAATTAATTAATTAATCCATCAATCTCAAACAAATCATGCTCGATCAAATCAATCAGATCAATCTCAGTCAATCAACCAAAATCAATAAACCATGTCTTATAGTTTGCAGAAACCAGCTTACAGTTCAAAACTGAATACATTAAAGTCTAAATTAAATATTACGTGAAATAATAAATAATTTCTACCCTAATGCAATGGTGATTCTTATATAGGCAGATTCTCTTTCTAAACAGTCGCCACCTATACATTCGAAAAAATATGTGTGATTTATTTGCATGTTCAATTACATACACACAAAATTGTTTTATAGAAACTCGTTCATTAACAGTTATAAAAACCTCATTAAAAGGACTGGAAAGTAATAATTACTCTGCTTCCGTCATCAGGCTTAGTCCTGAGAAGGACTGTTTTCGCACTTGAGTCGAATTCATATGTCATATATAATTTTTTTCTTAAGCACTTGACTACTCTCAGATTCGAACTTGGTTCCTTTCACTTACTAATCTAACACCTTTACCACTGAGCCACTGAGTAATCCAATATATATTTTGTATAACTTATATATATATATATATATATATATATATATATATATATATATATATACCTTTTTCGTGGTTGCGCAGAAGTTTATTGCGCATGTTGCGCCGTAACCTCTTGCACAGGTGTATTACGCTTAAGCTCTTCGTGCATTATTGGAATCCATATGAGTTTCATTTCTACACTAGCTTTTCTTATTGGATTTTCTGCTAGTGCGATGTATGTGGATTCTTTGAGTTTCCGCACATTTTCTGCTAGTGTGATGTATGTGGCTTCTCTGAGTTTCCGTGGAAACTCAAGGAAGCCACATACATCGCACTAGCAGAAAATCCAATAAGCCAAACTAGTGTGGAAATGAAACCCATATGGATTACAATAATGCGCGAAGAGGTGATTTCGTATGATTAATTTAAATCAGTTTGGTATATAATTGATTTGATTTGATTAATTGATTTGTATGTTTGAGAAAGAGACGAGGGAAAGACGAACACGATCAACCTCTATTAAGAAAACATTCATTAGCCTTTACACCACTATATTGCACCACAAACAAACGTAATTAGACCTAGAAATATAACGCTAGGTGGCGCAGCCTCTATTACAGAAACCATTCGCTAGTTTAAAAATATACCACTAGATGGTGCCACAAACAAAACTCTGATTAGTCCTAGAAATATAGCGCTAGATGGTGCCACCTTTATTACAAAAAATATTCATTAGACCATACACAACTAGATGACGAGACAAATTCAAATTTCTCACGACAGGAGGGAGCAGTCCCTAACATAGTTTCTTATGTTATGTCTTATAAGCTAACAATTAATCCCTTATTGGAATACAAGTTCAAATTTCTCGCAATAAGTAATCAGAATGTAAACACTCAAATACAAATCCTAAGGCAAATTTCCCGTCAAGGGGCCAGGAGCTAAGACCCGAAAGTAAATTACGAAGCCCTGTGTCTATCTTACAAGTTAGCATTAGGTCTCCTTATCATTATAATACAAGTTCAGATTTCCCATCATAGATGGCGTCACGAACAAATTCAAATTTTTGGTCGAGGTGCCGGGCCTAAAAATAAATTGCTAAGTCCTACATCTGTCTTACAAGTTAGCATAATACCCCTTATTATAATACAGATTCAAATTTTCAGCCATAACCTGCAGAGACTTAAATACAAATACAAATTCAAATTTTCCGCCATTGGTGCCTCGACAAGGGATAAAGCCCCGAGAACAAGTTGCGCAGCCCTACACCTGTCCTACAAGTTAGCATTAAGCTCATTATTATTATAATACAAATTCAAATTTTCCGGTAAGGGTACCACGACATGGAAGAAGACAATAGAACAAGTTGCGACACCCTACATCTGTCTTACAATCTCGGTTATGCTCGGGGAGGGTTGGACTGGGATCGCCGAAACAGCCTTCGCCGAAAGCCTCGCGTTGCGAAACTTTGCCTATATGAGATATGATACCGCAAAGATCTACCGGTCATAACTCAAAATGTTTCCGTAACTACACTCTAATATCTTCCCTAGGGGCAAGTTTATAAATCTAAAAAGCCCTTTTTGGACAGTTCATCCGAGACAGAACCTATATGGAAAGTCGTCTTGTGATAGCATGGCAGGCCTTTATTGGTAAAAATTCAAAGATTAAAAGAGGCCGGTATACTTAATTTGGCTATAACTCTTTTTTTTTGACAGAGGTAATTCAGCTAAGATAGAGCTTGTATGCTGTGTAGAGGCAAAATCTAGTTTAAATAAGAAGAAGGCACAAGCCATTTATTCGGCGTATGCACCACTATATTGAAGATGCTGTCTTGTGTGTATTAGAAAACATTCTACTAATCAGGAGTTGGATAAAGAAATATGTATGCGGTACAGCTTCAGGGGCGAAGAAGAATTGAAAGTTTATGCAGTATTTCAAGGTAGCGTTGGGAAACTTTTTAAGTTTTTTAAGAATAATCCCATATCTGTGTAATACTAATGGTAAAATAAAATATTAGACATTAGCCCTTGCGTGTATTTAAAGTACAATTACTAACGGTTGAACATTATTATGAAGCAGCATCAGGGTATCAGATGTTTTTACTAGTTAATAAGCTATAATCGCTCAAGATGAAGCGGATGAAGAAAATGATTATTATTTCAGTTAATACTGGACCTTAATGTTTTTTACAACAGCAAATTTTTTAAATAATTTGTAAACATATTAATTAACACGACGCAACTTTCCAATCATAATGAAGTTGTATGTCTGTTAAATAACAAAATGCATTCCATAAAAGTAGTTTTATCATACAGGTGAAATCTTTTAAACGTATGTTGCAAATAACCATCGTTTTTGAATGTAAATTTATAAGTACAATATAAATGCTAAATACGAGTTGCAGTAATCAGGTTTTGTGTATTACTCTCTAAATTAGATAATGATGCGAAAGCAATAGCCAGTTTATATTCAACCATTAATAAGTAGAAAACCTGTTTAGTGAGGCTACATGTGGATGGAAAAAATATTTCAGTTCAACATACGGTTATTATTAGAACAATTGAAAGAAAAACACATCTGAAGGTATGCGTATTATTTTTTAATAACTGTAAGACATGTTTTATTGATTTTGGTTGATTGATTGAGATTGATCTGATTGATTTGATCGAGTATGATTTGTTTGAGATTGATTGATTAATTAATTAATTGATTTGTTTGTGTGTGAGAAAGAGCCGAAAGAGAGAGAGAGAGAGAGAGAGAGAGAGAGAGAGAGAGAAACGGATAAACGAGAGAGAAGGAGGGAGACGTGCATGATCAACTTCTATTACAGAAAATTTTCATTAGTCTATACGCTACTAGATGGCGCTAAAAATCAATTTTAACGTGAAGGGGGCCAGGGCGCAGACCCTGATACAAGTCATGTCTTACAAGGCTAGGACCGCCTTATTAGAATACAAATTTCTTATGACGGGGGCGAAGGCCTACAACTGTAAGATTAGGTTAGAACCCACATACAATTGCAACAAGGGGGCCACGATAGGGGCCATGGCCCAAGAGCTAGTTTCTGCACTTATATATAAGGTTAGGGCCCCATACCATTACCAACCAGGGGGCCGCGACAGGGGGCGAAGGCCCGAGAACAAGTTTTGAAGACCTACATGGTAGTTCGTATACTTGTCTTACAAGAACGTATTTATTATTAAAAACAATTTCAAATTTCCCGCGCAGGACTAGGTCCCAGTGATAGTTCCTACACCTGTCTTACAAGAACCTCTTTATTACTAAAAAACATTTTCAAATTTCCCGCCATAACAATCAGAAAGTTAGTCTTCCAATCAGAGCACAGCGGTTGAGTTGCGGAGCTAAGGACCAATCAGAAGCCAGGGAGGCGGGTGCACGCACGACCAATCAGCTAAAAGTGGGGCCTAACCTTACACCCTCCAATAGAACACTGCATGTGTGCGCAATTGCCTAACCTCTAAGGGGTATACAGCCAAAAAGGCTCTTAATACAACCAAATTAGGGGCTCAACTCCGCCCAAGGGTTGAAAATGGCTTTCGGAAAGAAGCCGACCTCACCCTCCAAATATACGCCTCCCACTTGGGCGAGTACAAAAAGTGGTGGGAAAGGTGTACCAAGAAGCGGGGCTTGTGACGTAAAAAAAGTGGAGGGAGGGTTCCCGTGTACTACTCTTAATAATAAGAACTACAACAAAAAATTGCATTACACTTTTTATACAGTGCGAACGTTTGCGTTGGAATGCTCCAAATAAAAAAATGTCTGATCATAAATGGTGAAAATCCTCGCACACGTCAACTTTATTTTTTGAATGCGCATCTTTTCTAGTATTTTTTTTTAAATTACCCCCACACCTTTGTGCAATGACGTCATCGACATTTTTTTTTAAGTAGTAACTAATGTTTCTTTCCTGAAGTATTATCATTCAAATTTTCTTTCCGGCAATGTGTAGTTGTAGTATTTCTATTATGAGTTTTCGAGTCTATTACCATTTGAAATTGAAAATAAAGAAATCGCGATAGCTGCGGAATCCTGTTAAGTAAACTGTAAAGAGCTGACATATTGGTGTTGCTCTGCTGCTGCTGTATTGTCCAATTGACGATATAATAATACCTAGAAATGGTTCGTTATTTACTCGAAAAGCAAAGGATTGATATTTTAATTCTGAAAGGATATGGGGATAAGCAGCGCAACCAGGAAGAAGTCTGTAAATTATTTAACATGAAATATCCGGATCGGAATCCCATTGTTCGCTCCACGATAAGCAAAATTGAAAAAAATTTTGAGGAAGAAGGCGTAGAACTGACTTCAGACAGGACTACCCGACGTTGGCTGCTGATAATCAGATCAGTCAATTTTATGTTATGAAGTACTTAAAAAAACATAAATAGCATCAATTTAAAGTGACTTTAGTTCATGAATTGAACGATATCCAATTCTGTTACTAAATGTGAAGGTGAAATTCTGATGCTGATTTTATACACCAAATTATTTTTTCTGATGAGACGACATTTTTCCCCAACGGGACAGTTAATGAACAAAACAGTCGAAATTGGGCTCCCCAAAATCCTCACTGGTTGATGGAGACGCATACCTAGCATCCAGAAAAGTTTAACGTTTGGGTGGGTATTGTTAAACACAGAATTTTGGGGACTATATTTATTAAAGGAAACCTAACCGGGGAAAATATTGTAATTTCTCAGAGATCAACTCGTTCCTGCTTTATTTCAGCTATATCCTAATCCAGCAGAACCCGATCCTCCCTGTAATGCTTTGTGGTACCAGCAAGACGGAGCACCTTACTATAATGTTCAAGTTCGGTATTACGTGGATGGAATTTTTGCTGGCCGCTGGATTGGGAGGTGACGATCAACTAAATGGCCCGCACGGTCACCTGATCTTACGTCTCTGGATTATTTTTTGTGGGGCTATATTAAGAGTAAAATCTACTATAATAGACCCGATTCCATTAAGTCGTTAAAAGAACGAATCCAAAATGAAATTTCGGCGATTACCCCCGAGACGCACCAAAATGTTAGACGGTAATTCCTTCATCGACTTGCCTTTTCTCAATAAGTAAATGGGACTCAATTTGAACATATAATTTAATATTTTGTACTGTTTTTCTAACTATTGGTTTATGCATTTAGAATTTTAATTAAACTATTAATTTGTTTTAACTAGAACCCAAACATTCCGCAATAAAATGTAGGGCACTCTATAAGGAAAAGCAACTTTGATACGACTCACTTTATTGTGACACAGTGTATATTTCAAAATAATTCTAAATATACATACCTATACATATATACATCAGGTATTGGTGTTTTTGAGATTCGAAGTTATCCTGTAGGCGTTTTCGGCATTTGCGCTTTGGTAATTCAGTGCATTGGTCATCCAGCGTTTTAGTGATTTGGTACTTTAGTCATTCGGCGCTTCGGTCATTGTCGATGTAATAGTCTAACATTATAATTCGCAAGACTAGACACAATCGGCGAAATGGTTTTCGCTGCTTTGGGCTTTCGGCAAAATGTCCTAAATCTTATTAGGCGTTTTTGTCTTTGTCGATGTAATGATCCGACAAAATTTTCGGAATAGACATAGTAGACAAAATAGTTATTCGCGTTTTGGTCTCGTTCGTGGACTATTAAAATATGGAATCGGCGTTGTGGGGATTTGGTGGAACGTCCTACACTCGAAAGGTAGCGGAGCAGAGAGAAATAAGTTGAGAAGAAATACCTAAATTTGCATAGAAAAGAAAGAAGTAGAGACAAATCTCTTCCAACACCGAAATTTATAACTAACGCTACAACTTGGATCCGTTGTTCAGAGAGTTACGTCAAGTGCATATAAATGCATGCCACTAACATATCTGCATATTTCGGAGTTTTACGATTTTTTAACCTCTTACACTTTTATTTTAAAGAATTATGTAAATTTGATATGGCATAATTTGCTAAAATTGATTTAAACTATTACAAAAGTTTTCTGTAAGGCTTCTCAGCGAATCGAGATCTTCTAAGTATTGAGACAGTTACCGCTTCCTTCAGATCCTACTATAACAAGATGAGGAACTCGGTTTTCTGTGGGCAAATAAAACATCATGACTACAACAGAAATAGTACAACATTTAATAAGGACGATACTTTATGCGTAGATAAAATGTATTAAAGTTATAGATGAAGGACTATTTTTACTAAGTTTTTATGTTTGGTAGAAACCAGTGCGAGATCCGACAAACACGGTTCTGTAATTGTATTGAATGAATAAAATGCATTGCTTAATACTGTGACGGGGCTAAAGGTTTTAATATTAAAAAAAGCTCTTATCACATCAAACTTATATGAATTTACTGAATTTGTGTTTTCGTCCCTTGACAAGTGATTACAAGTAGATACAATTCACATCGATCTAACAAAAGCATTTGACCGGGTAAATAATTGTATACTGTTACATAAATTATATTGGTATGGCGTTTGCAATAACGTACTACAGTCGATGATTATGGACCCAAAGCAATTTATTGAATATGGAGGTTTTAAATATAATGCATTTAGCGTTAATAGTGGGAATGCTTAAGGTTCTAATCTTGGTCCCCTGCTTTTTAACATATTTGTTAATGATGTAGTAGATTCTTTGGATGAAATTTGTTCATGCGGATGATTTGAAGATGGTTAAAGAGATAACTTCCGAACATGATTGTTATATGTTACAGGAATGTATTGATAATTTAATTTCTTGGTGTGCCAATAATAAATTATACGTTAACATGAACAAAATCAATGTGATGCTTTTTACAAGAAAGTGTACTGAGGTATCGTTTTACTACAATACGAAAGGGATCGCTGTTTTACATTTAAAGATCTTGGTATAGTTTTTAATTCCAAACTAACATTTGTTCCACACATTGAGTATGTTGTTAACAATTATTCTAAGGCTTTAGGTTTTATAATGCGACACGCACGTGAATTTAGTGAAATATACTGTATTAGACTTTTATCTTGTACCTTACTTAGAAGTAAGTTAGAATATTGTTGCATAGTTAAACTCTGAGTGTATATATTGAGCGTTGTACACAGTATAAATGCTTGCACATCTCATGTGTAACTAAGTGCATACAAATCCTGGCCCTAGTGATAACTGTCTGACATTATTCTGCTTTTCGTCAAACGGTTTTAAACCCACAAATCCCATATTATGTTCAACTTACATAACTCTCATTATCGACGTATTCTGCCTTATATGTGGCATTCTAGTTATCATACAAGAATTCCCACTTTTCCATTTGTTTTTTTTTGGTTCTTTAATTTTTTTCCTCATAGCAAAAGTTTCTGTTACAGTTTCTTTCTGGTTTTATTTTTGGCCCAATTTGGTTTTATTCCTTCGGCTTCTATAGTCCACTATCATTTAGCATTTATGGATCCCCTTTGTACAAGATTGATTCTATTCAAGACAGTTTCTTATTAAAGTAATAAGCCTATAGCAACGCCTTTTTCGATCAAGGTCACCCGACGTTTGAATTGTTAGGTGCACTGTTTTAATGAGTTCTATCCATCACAAATAACAAAGAATATTTATTTTGTTATTCAAGACAATCTAATTAATTATTAAAAAATGTAGATCTACATTTAATAAAATATGAACGTAAAAAAGGTAGAATTAATTTTCCTGGCTTAAGTGCATACAAAACTTAACCCTAGTGGTAACTGACCGTCGTTATTAAAAATTACGCTGTTTTTCTTCAAACGTTACTCATAGACACAAATCCCTTATGTTCAACATTCATAACTCCTATTAACAATGTATTTAGTATGCATTCGGTCTTGGATGTGATATTCCAGTTATCACATGAGAGTTACCACTTTTCCATTTTCTTTCTGACAAAATTTCTCTGTTACTGCTTCTTGCTGGTTTCATATTTGGCTCAGTTTGATTTTCTTCATCCCGTAGCTCATAGTCATGGTTAGCATTTCTGTATTTCCTTTGTAACGATTGAGACAATTCCAGGCAGCTTTTTCTTAACATAAATGATCATACACCAGCGCCTTGTTTCCGTTCAAAGTCACGCAGCGTTCGAATAGTTTCTTGCACTATTTTAATGTGGTCTGTATTACAAATAAAAAATGTTTATTTTGACATTCAAGACAATCTAACTAATAATTAGAAAATGTGTTGGGACATTCAATAAAACATGAACATAAGAAACTGACATTAACTTTCCTGTTTACCCTACATCTGAAATCCAGATTGCATATTTAAGTGCATATTTGAGCATTTTAAACGGCATAAATGCATGCATACTTCAGATGTATTAAGTGCATACAAATCCTAGTCCGAGCGATAACTGACTGAAATTTCCAAGCACTCTTTTTCGTGAAACGTTGCACCTACGCACAAATCGCTTACGTTCAACTTTCATTGACAATGTATTTACTACGTATTCTGCCTTAGCTGTGAAAATCCAGTCATCACATAAGTGTTTCCACTTTTCTCTTTTCTGCTTTCATAGTACGTTAATTCCTTTCTTTATAACAAAATGTTCTCTGTTACTGCTTCTTGCTGGCTTTATAATTGGCTTAATTTGATTTTCTTTATTCCGCTAAAATATTCCATTGTCATGGTTAGCATTTTTGTATTTCCATTGTAACGATTGAGACAATTCCAGTCAGCTTTTTCTTAACATCTATAACCTATACCAACGCCTTGTTTTCGCTCAAAGTCACCCGGCGTTCCAATCGTTTCGTGTACTATTTTAATGTGTTTTATCTATCACAAACAACAAAAACCATTTATTTTGATATTCAAGACGATCTAATTAATAATTAAGAAATGTGTTGCTACATTAAATAAAATATGAAAATAGTATTAATTTTCCTGTTGTTAAAAATTAATTTCTTTTAAAAATTGATCTACATACTAAACTCTAAGTGTATACTTAAGTGCATATTTGAGCATTTTAAACAACATAAGTGAATGTACATTTCTAGTGTTCTATATGCATACACATTCTAGTCGTATCAATAACTGTGTCATTATTCAAAAGTAGGCTTAAAAAATTTCAAGGCACTGTTTTTCGTTAAACGTTGCTTATACGCACAAATACCTTATTAGTGGAATTGATCGACCTATTTCCACAGTTTATGCTTTTTGAGCGAGACGTTTCGGCAACGGACTCTGCTTCCGTCATCAGGTTTAGTCCTGAGGACTGTTTTCGCACTTGAGTCGAATTCATATGTTATGTATACTTTTTTCCCAAGCACTTGACTACTCTCAGATTCGAACTTGGTACCTTTCACTTACTAGTCTGACACCTTTACCGCTGAGCCACTGAGTAATCCAATACATTAAGAGCTATATATATATATATATATATATATATATATATATATATATATATATATAATAACTATATATTTCGTGCTTGTGCAGAAGTTTACTGCACATGTTGCGCCGTAACTTCTTGCGCAGGTGTATTGCGCTTAAGCTCTTCGCGCATTATTGGGATCCATATGGGTTTCATTTCTACACTAGCTTGACTTATTGGATTTTCTGCTAGTGCGATGTATGTGGCTTCTTTAAGTTTCCGACGAGTTGTGTTCTGGTCCTTTCCCACTATCTGTATGTTATCCCATTGGATGCGATGGTCTTCGTTCCACACATTCTTGATCTTTCTGTTTCGCCCTTGCGGGCGTTGTTCTTATGTTCCTGCGTTCTCACTTTGAGTGGTCTACTGCTCTCTCCTATGTATGCTCTGTTGCATTCGCATGGTAGGTTGTATACACAATTCATGGAATTCTGATCTTCATTGTTTGGTTTGGATTTGGTTAGTATTCCTCTGAGCGTTCTGGTTGATTTGAAGGCAGTGCGTATCTTGTATTTGCTGCCTATCCTTGGTATTTTGTCTGAGGTACCTTGTATATATGATATTATCGCTGTATATTTAGGTTCTTCTTTTTCGGTTACCCTTTCTCTGTTTAGGTTAGGTATTAGATCTGTTTATCCATTCTCTTTGAGTGTTCTAGCGATATTTCCTGGTTTCTCTGTGAATTCGGATATCGCTTGGTCTTCCATATATATATATATATATATATATATATATATATATATATATATATATTGCTCACTATGGGTGATAATGGGGAACCCATCGCCATCCCAAACTCTTGTTGGTAGAATTTGCTTTCTACCTGGAGATATGTAGTTCTAATGCATATTGTCAGAAGTTCCATTATTGTGTTTACCGAGAGTTGCGTGCGTTCGTCTAACGTTTCATCCTTTTCCAGCTTGCCCCTTATGATAGATAGTGCCTTATCGGTAGGCACATTTGTAAATAGATTCGCAATGTCGAAGATTATCAGTATTTCTCCGTGGTTTGGTTGGAAGTTTCTGATGGTTTCCACGAAGTGCTGCGTATTCTTGACCATATACTCGGTTTTTCTCGATAAGGGTGTGATGATACCTAGCAGATAGTGTGCTAATGGGTGACAAAGTGAATTTCTCGAATTGGTCTCGGAGGAATTCCTTGCTTATGAATCTTTGGTAGGCCGTACAAATGAGGAGGTTTGCTGTAGTGTGGGGTAAGTCTAGTTCTCTGGTAATCGGAGAACTCCCCCTTATGTTTTGCCAGCTTCAGGTATATCCGTCTTTCGATTGATGGTGTGGGGTCTTTTGGTATTTGTTTGTACTCGCCCCCATCTAGTAGTTCTTGGATCTCACTGTTGTAAATGGATCCATTACCACAGTCTAAAAAATATACATTGGATTACTCAGTGGCTCAGCGGTAAAGGTGTCAGACTAATAAGTGAAAGGTACCAAGTTCGAATCTGAGAGTAGTCAACTGGTTGGGAAAAAATTATATATAACATATGAATTCAATTCAAGTGCGAAAACAGTCCTTCTCAGGACTAAGCCTGATGTCGGAAGCAGAGTCCGATAGGCCGATCAACTCCACTAATAGGAAACCACAGTTACAAAACACTTATAATACAGAAATCCCTTATGTTTAATATTCATAACTTCCACTAACAATGTATTTACTACGTATTCTGCCTTGGCTGTGACATTCTTGTTATCACACAAGTGTTTCCACTGTTCCCTTTTCTACTTTTTCTGTTAGTTAATTTCTTTCTTCCTAACAAAATTTTCTCTGTTGCTGCTTCTTGCTGGTTTTATTTATGGCTCGATTTGATTATCTTCCTTCCGTTCATATCGTTCATGGTCATGGATAGCCTCTGTGTATTTCCTTTTTACACGATTGAAACAATTCGAAGCAAGTTTTTTCTTAACGTAAATGAGCCTACACCAACGCCTTGTTTTCGCTCAAAGTCACGCGGCGATTCATTTGTTTCGTGCACTATTTAAGATAAATAACAAATAAATATTTATTTTTTTATTCAAGATAACCTAATTAATTATAAAAATATCTGGTGTGGAACGCCTTCTATAATAAGTTCATTACGAAAATACGCAACATTGTGAAAACAAACAAAATTTAAAAATTCATGTCAGTCAGAGGTTAATAGAAATCTAGATAATAAATTAAAATATCTGGTGTGGTACACCACACGACCTTCCTACCTACAAAATGGAAATTAAAAGAAATGAAAAAATTTTAATAACAATTTTTTTAGAATAATTATGCGACATCTTGAAAAATAAGCTCATTACGAAAATAGGTAACATTGTAAAAAAAAAAACAATAATTTATGTCAACGGACGTTTAAGATTTCATGCCAACAGACATCTAAATGTTAACGTAAAAACTTAAAAGAAATGAAATAATTTTAATTATAAGTTTTTCATGATAACTGTGCAACCTCCTTTTTAGACGTTCATAACGAAAACAGGCAACATTGTAGAAACAAAAACAATAATCTATATCAGAACGACGTTTAAAACTTCATGTAAGATAGAGATTAATAGACATAAATACATGTTAACTTAAAAAATTTCCAAAGCCGCCCGTTTCTATAAGATATAATAATACAGTTTAATAATTTTCATTCATAATTAATCAATATTTAGACTTACCTTGCGTTATGTTAAGAAACTTTCTAAAGAAGAGTTATGTAAAATAAAATTTTTCTTTAAAAAATATGTCTACACTTTTTCTTATAAGATTAATCGTTATTCAGATATTGAAAAACAATAAACTATTAAAACACTTAAATTCTACCTTAAGAATGTTTTGCCGCTAGATTACGCGTTGTATCAAAAAATTGCACAGAACAACTAATCGACATGATTAAGGTCTATATCTAGGTACTTTTATATCCATAAAATATGCAGATGCTTTAGAAATATTTGATAAAAACCAAAAACTGACCCTAATAAACCCTCCTCTCCGCCGCTGGATTTCTGCCAAAATCTGATCAGCTCCAAGCCAACTGAAACAAGCTTATATACAAAATGTTTAGTACGTAGGTATTTTTGTTCTGGAGTTATCGTTGATACATACATAATGCATACATACATCCACGCACACAGACACACACCCAGACATCATGGCCAATCTTGGCAAAACTTGGCCAAAAGTTGTAAAATGAGTTAATAAGTCGATTTAGCGATAGTGAAAAAAAAGTCGATTGCATAACATTCTGTATATGTATATGTAGGTTGGAAGGTAAAAATGTGGATCTACGTTTAATAAAATATGAACATAAAAAACTAGCATTAATTTTACTGTTGTTAAAAAATTCATTAGTTTTAAGAATTGCTTCGCACCCGAAGCTCTGAGTGCATATTTAAGTGCATGTTTGAGTATTTCATGTGTCTTAGGTACATACTAACCCTGGACTGACCATAATTATTCAATATTACGCTTAAAATATTTGCAGGTTCTGTGTTTTGTCAAACACGTTCCTCATATGGACAATGTATTTACTATGTATTCTGGCTTGACTGTGACAGTACACTTATCGCATAAGAGTTTCCACTTTTCCCTTTTTTAGTCCGTTAATTGTTTTCTTCATAACAGAATCGCTCAGTTACTGATTTTATTTTCGGGTCAATTTAATTTGCTTCATTTCGTTCGTATAGTTCATGGTCATGGTTAGCATTTCTATACTTCCTTGTACACGATTGAGACAATTCCAAATGCTTCGGGTGTTATTTTAATCAATTATATGTATAACTAATAACAAAAAAAAATATTTATTTTGTTATTCAAGACAATCTAATTGATTATTAAAAAGTGTGGATCTAAATTTAATAGAAAGTGAACATAGAAAACTAATATTTTTCCTGTTGTTGAAAAATTCACTCCTTTTAAAAATTGCTCTACATCTGGAACCCTGATTGCATATTTAAGTGCATATTTGAACATTTTAAGCAGCATAAATGCATGCATACTTCAAATGTATTAAGTGCATACAAATCCTAGTCTTAGCGATACCTGACTGTCGTTGTTCAAAGTAACGCTTAAAAAATTTCCAGACAGTCCTTTTCGTGAAACTTTGCATCTATGCACAAATCCCTTATGTTCAATACATATTTCGGCGTTTTAAACAATATAAATACATGCACATTTCTGGTGTTTTAAGTGCATACAAATTCTAGTTGTATCAATAACTGTGTCATTATCCAAAACTAAGCTTAAAAAATTTCAAGGCGCGGTTTGTCGTTAAACGTTGCTCATACGCACAAATCCCTTAAATGTTTAATATTCATAACTTCCATTAGCAATGTATTTACTACGTATCCGCCTTGGCTGTGGCAATCCAGTCATCACATATTATTTATTTCCACTTTTCCCTTTTCTGCTTTTATGGTTCGTTAATTTCTTTTTTTATAACAAAATTTTATCTGTTACTGCTTTTTGCTGATTTTATGTTCAGCATCATTCCACTCATGTCATGGTTAGCATTTCTGTATTTCCTTTGTACAAGATTAAGTTAGGTCACCCGGTGTTCCAAATTTTTCGTGCACTATTTTGATGAGTTCTGTCTATCAAAAATAACAAAAATATTTATTTAAGCGTTTTTTCTATAATTTTTACTAAATTTCTGTGTATTTAAATTTTTTTTTTAAATTGGGTCTATAGCTAACATATAAAATTGGGCGGTGAAATTGTAATTTTTCGCTGAAAAGTATTTACATGAATCATATACTTTCATTAATTTTTTTCCATTTTATTGTTAAACACATTCTTTGTTAAAATTTTAAAACAACACTATTTACAAATATTTAAATTGTTCTGATGATTTTACTATACGATATGTACATAAAATTGATTCTTATTATGTAGACAATAGTTGTGCAAATAAATATAAAATCAAAACCTCTGTACAAAGCTTGCATCCGCATTATAAAACGGAAATGATAATTTTTATTTATTTATTGTAAAGAACTACCACAATCACAAAAAAACAAAACATTTAATCAATAAATTGTAATAATGAAATTGTTTCACAATAAAGAATTTAAAGATTTTGGTTTCTATTCAATATTAACAGAAAGAAACAATAAATATTTTTTGCAATATCAGTTTTTTTGGTCAAAGTATTTTTTTCCTTTGAGTCAGTGCTTCCCGGAAAAAAAATTACAAAGCAGACTTAAGTCAATGTATTTCCAATGACCGTTCCTTTAATTAATAATCACAATTTGGAAAAACTGAAAATACACATGGATTTTGATCTTTGGTCTTCAATTGGATTTTAGTGATCTTTAACAATAATTCTTAATTAAACTTAGACAATGTGTTCTATGAGATATTGAACTTACAGGAATTAAAGAATACGTTTAACGTCTAACTGTATAATCCAATAAAGTGTTTATCAAGTATTAATCTTAGTCATAACAGGCTCAAAACGGTAGATACGTAATGTGATAATCACCTTTAGTTATGCCAAAAATAATAAATTATTTTACAATAATTTTCAAAGGAAAAATTTTTTGGGCACGTTCGTAGGTACCAAAAAAGTGTTTGGATGTTTGCCCGCCTGTCCGTCCGGCTCACATTTGTTTTTTTTTCATAATCTAATTTAAAACAGGTTGCCTAATAAATAGGCATTTGGCTATTATTAGTATTTTGCAACAATGAAATCATCTCGCCAATTTTAAAGGTGTTTCCATTACTTAAGATCTGGACCGTTCATACTTACAACAAAAAACCCTTTTTTGGCGGACATTAGGCAACGCTGAGTTTTGTTAGATATGTTTTATGTTTCTGATAATTGAAATGGTAATGAGATAGAAGCTGGATTGAGATGAACTACAAGAAAGAGTGCTGTGGTCTGTAAAGCAATGGATCGGACCAGTTGTCGAAGGAATGGAATCATTTATGTATAATAGAAATAATATACGATCTATTACTAATCCATGTGGAACACTCGCGTTAATACCTACTTATTTTCTTTAATTTGTCAAGTAGACGCTTATGGTAAACTTGGCCAAATTGAACTGTTTCACTTTCTAAGATATTGTTCCAAACCTGGCTTTTTTCATGATCATAGACAAAATTAAAGGGATGAACATTAGTCTCATTGCGTATCATGACTATCGGCACGTGTTTTCCAGAATTTTTAACGCACGAGTTTGATGAAAATAAATTTACCAGAAGATTGGCTTTGTCTTGAGAAGCAGCGACTACAGATCCGTCAAAAGACGTTATGAGGGGTAACGAAGGTGTCCCAAAATTTTTACTGGTGGCTTTAGGTAATCTATGGAATTTTTGTTGTTCAAGCAACATTTAACTTTAGGGATAACATTTTTGCAGATATTTCCAGCGCCAACGTAGTCTGCTGACTCTCGTTCGTTTTATTGGATTTTTATTTAGTAAAAGATTGATTTTTGAAAGACATTGCATCAAGACCAGCCTTATTAAAAAATACCTGAATACAAAGGGAATTTGGGACAGTAAAAATTACTTCTATAGGACAATGACCAGATACATTTAGTGAGAAAGGAACTGGTGATTGACCAACAAGTGGGTTTTATGTAAGAAAGGGGTGTACAATGAGATTCTAGTAAGATCGGAAATCATTTGTGTGAGGTCACATTAAATAGCAATTTTTTTTTGGCACTGTGACAAACCGCACTAGTGGTAGATAAGAAGTAAAGCCAATTGGTGTTATGAACGTTAAAATCTATCAGAATTGAGATATCGCAAGATCGGAACTGAGGCAGTCAACTTTCAAACGAATGTATTCAAAGTCTTGAAAGCTGCTATCGTTGCGAGACCTATAGAGGCAACAGTAAAATTTCATAAATTTAAGACCAGAATGTATGAACCAAATCATTTCGAATTTGTTATTCTCAAAAAAGTTGGAGATAGGCACACATTCCTCCTTCATTTTGAAACAGTGAAGATTATGTCGGGGAAATTACAAGTTTGACGAATTGAAGTTCTTATGGGAGAGGGGGGGTCACTTGAGACCTGACCACACGACAAGAATGGATTAGGATAACAAAACGGTGATCAGCAGCACCTACCGAGCTCAGAAAATCCGAGAACCAATATTAGAGAGCTCACGGTAAGGGTGATGGTACCTTCAGTTACTATAATTACCCCTTTAAGCACACCAGTGCCACCTATGTGCTGTATTTATATACATAAACATAAAACATAAAAGAAACGTAACACAAACATTTGCCCAAACGTGTCATAAAAATAAGATTTTACTTAATATCTCTAAAATCGAATTAAATATTCTTCAGTCTTATCTATAGATATGAAAAACACGTAAGAACGTTTGCTGTGCAATATTTTTGCTCAAAAAATTAAAAGGTTACTGGTTTTGTTTTAACTCACTTTTTTAATTGTCATTTTCCGTCATACAAACGATCTCTCAATTTTTTTTCGTCCTATGAAGGTTTTCTGAAAAATGCGTATTATGCATTTTAACAATTTTAATAAAATAAGCAGGGGTGGAAAATTAATGAATTTTAATTTCCTCATAAAAATTGGAAAATAAATTCAACGGAAGTGCTATTAGAAATCTTTTTCATTTTGAAAAACGCAAACGGGTGTAATTCTGGATTAAAACACTACAGGGTATATTAGCAAGGACACCAATGGTAACAATAAATCAATAGTTATTTGCATCACTCGACCAGAGCGAATAGTCGTAAAACCATTGCTTCTGGACGTGCGAACCACAACATTTTTTGTGATGATTCACTAAAAATAATTTTGAAAATTTGTTTGGTGGCGCCATTATATTTTAAGGTACGTTGGAAGCACAAAACTTCAACATGTGAAACGGTTCCAATATGTACAACAGCTGTCAACGAATGTTCATGCAAGAAGAATGGTGGCAAACCAAAATGTTAAAGTATATATAGAATATATGGTATGGAACAACACGCGATCCTCCAACCTACAAAGTGAAAATTAACAGAAATGAAATAATTTTAATAATAAATTTTTTAGGTTAATTATGCATCCCATTTTTTATTGTAAAAACAAAAACAATACGATATGTCAGATAGAGCACAATAGACGTCCACATGTTAACCACTTGCTTTTGGAAAAATATCGATAATACAGTTTAAGCATCTTCAATCCCATTTAATTAATTTTTAATGATTTTTGGATTTGTATTAATTCTTCTTTTTCTTTCTTTCAGATATTGGAGAAATTTGGACAAACACTTAAATTCCAGGTTAGGAATGTTTTGCCGCGAAATTACGCCTCGTATGCAATAATAGCATAGAACATAGTTTAGTATGTTAAAGATCTATAGTTAGGAACTATTGTCTCTTTGACATAATTGCCACTCATAAAGCTCACTTTTTCTTCAAAAACCTAATCAGCTGTGGGAGAAATGAAACGAAGGTTAAATAAAAAAAGTCAATAACGTACATATTATGGATGTAGAGTTATCGTGGATACTAACGCACATACAAACACACACGTGCGCGCACACACGAACGTGCACACACGCATACACGTACACACATATACACATACATACATGCTCACACACGCACACATACACACACAGGCACACACGGTCACACACTCACATGCACACACCCACACGCACGCACACATGCAATCACGCCCATACGCACGCACATTTTGCCGAAAATATTTTATTATCAGATGAAGCAACTTTTTCCCCAACGGTAATTAAACAGGCAGAATTGTCAATATTGGTCCTAAGAAAATCCACATTGGGTCCAAGATTGTCAGTTACCTAAAAGTTAATGTATGGGTCGGCATATTGAAAGGTAGAGTGTTAGGGGCCATTTTAATTTGAACGAAATCTTACAGATTAAAGCTACTTGAATTTTTTACAGTTAGAAATTTTGCCAGCTTTAGTCTTTATCCTGACCAAAATAATCTCGGTTTGCCCAGTCCAGAAATTTGGCTGCAACGTGATGGACCCTTCCCCATTATGCAAGATAATTTCGGGAGTATGTCAATTTGATGTTTCCAGGAAAATGGATTGACTGACTGACCCATTAAATGGCCAGCCAGATCACCCGAAATGACCCCTTTGGACTTTTTTCTGCGGAGTTATTTGAAATCTTAACGTTTTGTAAATAGACCAAGAGATATTGTTAATCTAAAGTGCCTCTTAGAAAGGAAATACAACAAATTTCACCAGAAATGATACGATATGCTCCAAAAGAATTTGTTTCTGGGCTTGGCCACTGTCAACGGTCGTCACATTCAGCATTCACTAAACCATTATGAAACGGCGCGACAGAATCACACAAAAATCTAGTAATAACTGAGTTAAACAAGAGCTTTCACATGTTGCAGCACATGTCATATATTGTTATTTAAGAAAAATGTCGGTGACGTCATAGTTTTAACAGATGTTAATAACAAAAAATCAAATGAGTTTTATCAGAATGTGGGAAACTGAACAACTAAATTGACGTGTCCCAGCGTTTTCCGAAGAACCTGAAAACTATCAAATTATTAAAGGCAGTTCATACTTTTTTTCCACGCTGTACATATTCAGCCCATTGGCACTGGCAATTTTCTCTCTTTTTTAAGCCATAAATGAACCTTAAGCAACAATTTTGAACTCGCTGTATTCTAACAGGGCCTACATGCTCTAGATACACGTGATAAACATGGCTGCAAACACCAAAATGGGAAAGACCCAAAGGGTTACAAAGCATTATTTTTGATTTTATTGATAGCATAGTAGGGTTAGCATATAGAATATTTAAAGATTAGTATGAATTTTCACCTGTTTTCTAACATAGTCTACACGATCTAGCCACGCGTGATACACAGGACTGCAAACACTAAAATGGGTTACAAAGCGTTATTGATGATTTGATTGATAGTATAGTAAGGTTTTCGTATAGAATCTTTGAAGATGAGTATGAATCTTCATCTTATCTGATGTGTTCTTTCAACCGTAATATGGATTCAAACCCCAGTTTTTTGCATTCTTTACAAGAAGGATCCTGGTACCTTCAATGTTTAAGTTTAAGACGTTTTCAATGTCCCCTCAGGACGCTGTATTTCCAAATGTCATGAAAAAAGTTTGGATGGGTTGACGGTTAGATAATGATCGTTAAAAATAAGTTAATAGTAGCTTGGATTATTAGAAAGGATGTGGTTTGGACGTGATTATGTATAAAACTATAATACAGTTGCGTATCATCAGCATAAAAGTGGTTACTACATTTTTTAATGGATTTGTAGAGATCAAGAGTGTGAAGTGCATAAAGAGTAGGGCCTAGTACAGGGTCTCGAGGAACACCATTGGAGATATGTTGTGTTTTAGAAAATGTTGAATTGATTTTAACCTTCTGTCACGTCTGACTGAATAATTGTTCAAGAATTTTAGAACAATAATATCAGCACCTACATAACGTAAAATCACAAGTAGAAGATCACGATTAATAGTATGGGATGCTTTCGAGTAATCTAACATGATCAGAGCTACAATATTGCGTTGATCAATACTTCTAAAAATGTCATCAGTAAAATTCAGAAGGACATTGGTGCTGCTTTGACCGTGACGAAAGCCAAATTGAGCATCTGATGAATTTAAATATTGTACAAGTCGAGTATTAACGAAGCATCCAAGAAGTTTCGACAGTACTGCCATAATGCCAGTGGGTCTCAGGTCAGAGAGCTGCGACAGATTTGATATTTTAGGGATCGGGATGAACTGAACTTTTCCAAATTGGAAGGAATTCGCAACCAGTGAGACAATGATTGACAATAGTAGTAATACAAGGCAGAATCACAGACAAGCATAAATTTAATAAAGAAATATCAATACCACCACTACCTGCAGGTGAAGAACGTATTTTACAAACGAAAATATCACAATCATGAATAACAGCAAAAGATAGATTTTTATTAATATCAGGTTTGTTGATTGTAGTTAGCATAATATGAGTCATGTCTGTAAAGTTAGGATTTCGTAGGGATTGTGTTGAATTCAAGAAATGATTATTAATTTCGTCTACACCCTGGAAATGCAATGCTAAATCGTTACATTTTCTAGTTTTTAAGTTCAGTGGTTCTGATTAAAGTGTTGCGACAAGATAAGCTTGTTGTTCTCTTTAATTGCTCTTTTAACGCAATTCCTTAAACGTTTATAATAATTTCACTAAAAGTGGACTTGAATAGTTTAGCCTTTTTGTAGGCTTTTTTAGAAAGACTCATTATTTATAAATAAGTGTAGGTAATCCAAGGAGCAGCAGGTTTTGACAATGTTTTAGTACTGAATAGAGCATACGTATCAGCAAGAGATAATTAAGAAACTTGTTTCGATGTGAGAACGTCATAAGTGCGTTCCCAAGAGGTATTCGCAAGGTCATGTTAAAAATGTATTAACACGCAATAGTTACTAAATGTTTTTGTTATAGAAGGTTAAGGGAGGTAAATTTAAAGAACAGTGAATGAGAGAATGATCGCAATAATGTATTTTCAGTTCAGGAAATCCTAGTAATGGGCTCGGAGTCGGATATTAAAACATGTAATAATGTGGCTGACGCGGAAGTGATAGGTACGTGTAGAAGAATCAATTGTTTGTTTAATCCAAGAGACTCTAACATTTGATTAAAAAGGTTGACAGGATTAGTGTTATATTTAACAGATTTATATTAAAGTCACCGAGGCAGACTGCGTGCTCGTGCAGGAAGCTTAGAGTGGAAATGCCACGCAAACGTCAGTATTATATTTTTCAACATTCAAAGTAACCGATAGTGTTCCTATGTGTGTATTAGAACTATGTTTAAGAATTTTAAAAACAAAAACATTACTAACAGCACATTACATTTAAAATAGAAAAAACTGATAGTTGCATCTTAAAATATTGTTCAGAAAATTTTCATTGACTTCTAATCACAATTAAAAAATTACTATAAAACCACACACGAAAATACACCATCTAACACAATGGTATATAATGTTTATAATTATCTTTATCAATTATTGAGAACCGGGCATTTTGATTAGAAAGCTCATTAAAATTTCTTTGTATAGTTATCGGGGATGCAACCAGTTCGAACACTACTAATATTTCTTATCAATGGGAAACATGCTATAGATTAATAATTTACTTACCATGCTAATTATGTTCAATATTCAACGATCTGAAAGCAAACATTTTTATTAATAATTAATATAGGAGAAGTAATACTATAAAAAATAATAGAAAAAAAGACGGAAGCTGTGACCCTTTGAGCTGGTTTGTTCTTTTTGTACGTCTATTTTCTTTTTGTTTTGAGTAAAAGTAGCATTTTCTATGCTTTATACATCAGAAGTCTAAAGCTTTGAAATAATTTCAAAGTAAGTAATGTGTATCTGTAAAAGCTTTCCTTTATCAGAATTTAAACCATTAGAATACTACTAAGCAAGGAATTGGCTTAATTATCTGATTTAATCACAACGTGCATAGTATTAAGGATGAGCGTATAAAAACACGTACAAGGAGGAAAATTTTGCCATAATTCTTTATTCAAACGAAATATACGATTTAAGACTTATTCTTTATCTACATAATTCTCTACCCATTAGCACCTAACGATACCGTACGATATCAAAGGAGGCGCTCTGTTTTAAATACTTACACTATCTGAATTCTTAACGAAAATGCTCGTCTCTTTAGTATGAGTAAGCAAAGATCAAGTAACATTATCTTCCAGAATCAATCCTTAATCGAGTGGTATAAGTTTCTAGTTTGCTGTGCTAAAATGGTTGTTCGTCTCGCATAAGTCATTTAATTCGCGTCTTGGTTTCTGCATAATTGTCTGCTAAGGTTGTTTAGAGAATACTGTTGCGCTTCTAACGTTATAGTCAATACCAAAATTTTCCAGAAATTTGAATGCTTTCTCATGCTCGAAAGTTAAAGGTGCCATTATGGTATCACTAAACACTTACATTGTCGAAACTTTAACTAATTGGTTTTATACATATATTGCAAAAGTTACATTTTCAGACCTGAAAATGACATCGCAATAATCCTGAAGAAAATAGATACCAGATGCACATCTGGACTTTGATGAAAATTATGGTAATGAAAATGAAGGTGGTCTCGTTGACAATCTGACTGGTAGACAGCTGAGAGCTGGAGCTGAGCTAAAATTGGCGAATAACGCGAATATGTGAAAATGTAGGAATGAAGATCAAACCACCGCATTAGATGTTAAGTAATTGCATTAAAAAATTGACCCAGTTGTAAGTCCAAAAATTCCAGTATCCCTTAGTCAAACTGGCCCTTGCGATTTTGTTACTGCAAAAGCATTTTCTCACACATTATAGAAGGCAAAGGAAGGATGAAATTGATAAAAGGAGCTGATTTAGAAAGAATAAAGGAAGATTTTCCAAAAATGAATTTTAAAAATTGTGAAAATTTATCATGCACCGAATGTTTCTTTTTTTTTTTAATTCAGACACTTTATAAATTTTGACGATGGAAGAGTTAGCTAGGCATGCTTTTTGTAAGTGGCTATAATGAGTTGCCATCTAAACGTATGTATTGGGAAAGCAAGGGCGACGTCCGCAATGTGAGATAAGAAATATTTTTAACTATATGTGCAGATAACACAGATCCCTGCTCAAACGCTAAAATGTGTAATTTTTATAAAAAAAGGAGTTGCCTGGAAAATCTTATTCCTTGTGTAAATTTAAGCTATGATAAAAGCATGATTGAGTACTGTGGAAACTATGATTGCAAACAGCTCATTGGAACTAAACCTATACAATTCGGACACAAGATGTGGTACATACATGGAAATTGATACTTGATCATATTTGACATGTATCAGGAAACGAACCCCAGAGAAACATTTTTCCATGAAGCTTTTTTTGGAAAAGCAGCCGTACCAATTATTGATATAACAAATAACTTACCAACAACAGCATCACGTTCAAATTATGTTTTCAGTTTGATAATTTGTTCACTGGAGCAAATTTGTTGAGGACGCACCGATGTGCACTAACAATGCTCTCAAGAAGAACAGAAGGGGAACGTATGAATCTGTTGTGGAGAAAAATAATGGAATAAATTTTTTAAGATGAGTGGGTATTGTATTTACAGACGTGGGAGTCGAACATATGAAAGCAGTGAGAAGGTTTTTGCGAGTGAAAAAAGGAAACGGACAAGTAAAATAACCGCGGACTTTTACAACGTGTTATTGGGATATAGATGGGTCTGACTGAATGGATCAACATGTTTCTTGGTATAGACTAGGAGTCCAAGGGATAAAATGTGGGTGGTCATTCTTCACGTGGTTGATTGGTTAATGCTTATATCAGATACAGAGAATCGCACAAAGAATGTAAGTCAATTGGAACTTGGACAGATCTACCTAACAATGTACAAAGCGGCACCTAAAAGGACGAACTCCAAGTAACATTTTACGCATGTTCGAAAGCATGAAGCACGACCGCAAATATCATTTTGAAAGACCGTGAGATTGTCGACGATGTGCAAGTGAAACATGCAAAACTTTTGGAAGAACAACGTGTTAAAATTGTAATGATGGCTTTATTTGTGTGTACGAAAGAATGAAAAAACACATTTTAACTTTGTTTTACTATTTTTTATTTAAATTATTTAAATATTTAATGAAAAACACTTACGCAGTTAAGTTGTTATTTAGAATTATTTTTCATTTGTCTCTTGTATTTTTGTTCTACTTTACAATTTATAACAATAATAATTAGGTATGTGGATACTTAGGTATATATCGTTTTTGTGTAAAGTAGTAAGATAAATAAATAAAATTGTGTTTTCGTTCTTGTTTTGGTACAGCGTTATTAAATTCACAAAAAGGACGTACCCACATTGATCGTTTGTGTGTGTGTGTGTGCGTGTGCGTGTGCGTGTGCGTGTGCGTGTGCGTGTGCGTGTGCGTGTGCGTGTGCGTGTGCGTGTGCGTGTGCGTGCGTGTGAGTGTGCGTGTGCGTGTGCGTGTGCGTGTGCGTGTGCGTGTGCGTGTGCGTGTGCGTGTGCGTGTGCGTGTGCGTGTGCGTGTGCGTGTGCGTGTGCGTGTGCGTGTGCGTGTGCGTGTGCGTGTGCGTGTGCGTGTGCGTGCTGCGTGTGCGTGTGCGTGTGCGTGTGCGTGTGCGTGTCGTCGTGTGCGTGTGCGTGCGCGTGCGTCGTGTGCGTGTGCGTGTGCGTGTGCGTGTGGTGTGGTGTGCGCGTCTGTGCGTGTGCGTGTACGTGTGCGTGTGCGTGTGCGTGTGCGTGTGCGTGTGCGTGTGCGTGTGCGTGTGCGTGTGCGCGTGCGCGTGCGCGTGCGCGTGCGCGTGCGCGTGCGTGTGCGTGTGCGTGTGCGTGTGTGTGTGAGTGTGTGCGCGTCTGTGCGTGTGTGGGTGTGACCGTGTTTTCGTGTGTGCGTGTGTGCGTGTATGCGTGTGTGCGTGTGTGCGTATGTGCGTGTGTGTGTGTGCGTGTTATTATTATTATTATGTTTATTAAAACTGTACAAATATTTACAAGGTATTTATACTATAAAATGGTAATCATGACAAAATAATTGTCTTATTATAAATGTATAAATTATGTTTACATTTAGTCGTCAATATATCGATTGAACACCAGTGATTCAGTATCATTGACTTCACACAACACATTGTTTATACACCATCTTGCTTTAAAATTTTCAATCGTTCCTTTTCCTAGATTCCAGTAGAAATCCATCATAATTCTGTTTCGCAGTCGGGTGGTGAAGGATGACTTAAAGTTTGCATTATGACTATCATTTTTCATGCTGTTTATCGTAATATTGTAAATAGTTTCCTTTGCTAGATTAATCAAGTAGTTAGCAACTGAGTGACCGTGTGAGTTGCCTCTCAAACCGCATACGTACGACGTTTTTGGTATTTGTGTAATTTTTAAACATTGTTTCACCATGTCAGATACTAGTCTCCAAATTTCTTGTATTTTAGGACAGTCTAATATCATGTGTGCTGAATCACACTTCGCTGATGTGCATTGTTGGTATGTATCAGCGTTTCTTAAATTGGCGTGTTTTAAAAATATTGGATCCGCTAATCTATATTTTGAGAATCTCCAAGCAATTTCAAATACGTTCCCGGAGGTTAATGAGTTGGAGAAAGATCGCCAATGAGTAGCTTCTGAGTTTCAGTAATTCTCTAAAATATGTTCCTCCTTTAGGTTAAAAAAAGTTGTTGTTAACTTGCGTTCCAGTTGTTTCCTAGTGTTAGATTTTAACTGATAATGCATGTTTTTATAAGTGAATACCAAATATTTATTGTTATAGCACTGTTCTGGAACTTTTTCTAGAAACAGTTCGTTACATATAGTTTTTATTCTACTGAAGTGCTTCAGCAGTTCGTTTTCTACTAGAGCACATGGCGTTTGAAGACGTTGGAGGAAGGAATTTTCTTCTAACCACATTCCGTTGCAGCGAAAGTCATTGAGGGTTGTAAATCCTAGATATTTCCAAAACGATGAAAAACTGGGAGGAACGCTTTGAGGTGCCAATTTGGATGCAATTGTTGGGATATTTGCTGGATCAAATCCCTCTACACTGCATTCATTATTTTGCGTTACATTGATTACGTCCATTATCATGTTTGATAGTTTATGTTCTCGTGGTAATTCTTTTTCGAGAAACATCCATTGCCACGTTAATCCCAAGGAGTCTGCCAATCTTAAGTTGTGTTCAACAATAATCTGCCAATCCACTTTTTCCTTTTCTTGCAGTAGTTTGTTTGCTAACCACATTCTTAACATCTTTATTTTGGATGGGATGTCTACTAAACCTAAACCGTCTTGCATAATGGGGACATGCATCTCGGAAGTCCAGTGTTTTCCCGTCCATATGTAATCGGTAATTTTCTTTTGTAATTGCAGTTGTTGTTGATGTGTAATTGGTAGACAATGAAGAGTGTGCCATAATTTTGGTGCTACGAATTGATTGATTACGGTTTTTCGACCAATAATAGATAATGCTGGTAATCTTCTTCTCCACTTCATAAGAGTATTATTCAATGCATGTGATAACTTGGTGAATGCTTCAGACGAATCTAGCAACTGATCATTCGACAACGTGATTCCCAGTATTTTTATTTCCGTTGACCAGGTTGTATTTAACGGGGTATCTTTCCTTTTCTTCCAAGCACCTGCCCATAAACCTTTACACTTATTTAAGTTTAGTTCTGAACCAGATTGTTCCGCGTATATACGGTAACATTGCACTACGGTATTAAAATCATTGCTGGAAAAGAATGTAGAGACATCGTCCGCGTACGCACTAACCGTTATTGTTTTGGAAGACTGAGCACTGGGAAAAGGAAAACCGGTGAGAAGAGTTCGCAGTAATGTAAGTAATGGTTCGATTTCGATCGAGAAAAGGGGGCCAGATAATGGGCAACCCTGTCTAATGCCGGTCTCAAAATTAATGGCACTCGTTAATACTGAACCTAGTCTGACATGACTGATTGCATTAGTGTATAGCAGTTTTACACTTTCTATAAATCCATTTCCGAAATTCATTTTTTTCAATACATAAAATAAATATTGGTGACTGATTTTGTCAAAAGCTGACTTTTGATCTAGATTAATAACTGCTAGCCGTACATTTGCTTGGTTGGCATAGTTTATTAATTCTCTATGTAGGTGTATGGCGTCATACATTGATCTATTTGGGATTGCATAACTTTGGCCCGGAGAGATTACGTTTGAAATAATGCTCGATAATCTTGTAGATAAAACTTTGGAAAAAATTTTATAATCAGTACACAACAGGGAGATGGGCCGCCAGTTACTTATTTCCATTAGGTCGCCACTTTTCGGTAACAGACTGATTACTGCCTTGGTGGACGAACGAGGCAGTTGTTTCATTTCGATTGATTTCTGTACCATTGAGTGGTATTTATGTTTTAAAATGTCCCAGAAAGAAGTATAAAACTGAGCTGTTAAGCCGTCTATGCCAGGTGCGCTGTGTACATTCAGAGACTTAAGCGCTACTGTTAGTTCATCTAGTGTTATCTGTTGGTCTAACGTTCGCCTGTCATTCTCAGATAGAGTACGGAGGTTTTTATATAATGAGTTTGAGTTATTCACTTTTATTTGCTTTTTCTCGAACATTTTACGGAAATTATTATTTACGATTTCACATAACTTTGATGTATCTTCGATGACATCGTTGTTGTGTCTTAAAATGGATAGGGGTTTAAAAATTGATATTACCTCCTTGTTTACAGTTGGTCGGTCACGTTGAGCAAGTATGTGGTATTTTGTGGTCCTTAATTTCCTCCCACTAGATCTATAGTACGCATTTTTCGTTTTCTCGATTAATTCTAGTAATTTTTCCTTTTCGGTATGGTCACTTTTGTTGTTAGTAAATGTCTGTACCTGTTTCTGTAGTTTGTGTATGTCCTGGTATTTTTTTTGTTTGCTTTGTCTTTGGTACAAAATCACCATGTCTTTAATTTTTAGCTTGAGTTGGTCCCACCACGACGTGATATTGATTGCGTTGTTATAATCAGCACATTCGGACACTAAAAAAGTCCTCATTATATCTAGAAACTGTTTATCTTCGAGTAAAAAATTGTTGAATTTCCAATACGGTGGCAGGTTAACAATTTTAGTTGTTTTGAAAGAAACAGAAACTGCTAAATGGTCTGAAAAGGAACTGTGTAAAGCGATCGACTTTAAGAGAGGCACTAAATTATTGGAACAATATATTCTATCAAGTCGTGAAGCTGTGCTTGGTTTGCCTTTTGTAAAGTATGTGAATCCGCCTTTACCTTTATTGAAAAAATTCCAGCAATCTAACAATCTCGCGTTCTTGATGAAGATACTGAAATCGTTTGAAAAGTTAAGATTCTTTTCAAAAGAGCCAGTCCGATCTAAACGTGGGTTTTCCGTGCAGTTAAAATCACCACCAATGATTAATGTCACTACTGTTAGCAATTCTGGAAAGTGAATTTAAAGTCGACAAAACGTTAGTAGCAGCGTCGTTATTATGAGGGACATACACATTAAAAATAACCCAGGTTGAATTATTAATATTCATTGTTAATTTTTGCAAGTATGAATCAACCAGGATAGTGTGATCTATTATTTTTTTGCTCAAATTATTTTTGACACCAATAACTGTTCCGCTGTAATTTTTAGTGTGTTTGTTGATAAAAAAATTGTAAGACCCAGTGTTTAGTGCAGGAGGTAAATCTGAAAAATTGGATTCTTGAAGTAAAATGACAACTGGTAAATGTATGTTTAGAAACGTGTTTAGTTCAATGCATTTAAAATCATTTCTTAAGCTCTTAGCATTAAGAGTAATTATCTTTAGATTTTCTCTTTCCATACTGGAGGATATCAGTATGTGCTTTCAGTGCTTTCTACTGACAATCTACGTTCCACAGAAGATTCTATGTGAGATTCTACTTGTGAGGTTGATGCACTTTCCTTGTTTAAGTCTCTCTTTATATAATTAATGAGTCGTTTACAGCGTTCTTTTGTACTCCTTTGCGAGAATTTAGGAATTACTTGTTTTATTAGTTCAATGATATCATCAACATTTTCCGTGTATTTCCTTACAACGTTTAAGGGGGTATTGCAGCCTTTTACACGATTTAAAAACTCAGAGAATGTAATGTAGTCAAGCACTAAATTGTCTTCTTTTGACCATAAATCCTTCATTTCATCGTAAAATTCTATCGGTGACGGCGGATCCACTTTACGTTTTTTAGTTGTCAATTGAGTACCAATCTTCGTTGGATTTATGAAGCCATCAGGTTCTTTTTCACATTTTTGACTGTTTGTCCGTTGCTTCAGTGTTGAGGTCGTGGTCGGATAATATCTGAATTTCATCCAAATCTTGCAAATGGTTGGAGTTCGTGGTGGATTCAGTAGGTGGATGTGGACGCTTTTGCGTTGCAGACAGTGTATGTATTGGTGTGTCTTCAGTGTGTGTACATTTTGATGCTATGTGGCCTTCTACTTTACATATAAAACATTTTACTTTATCATCTGATAAGAAAATCCTATAATCCTCCTCTTCAAAATTAATTAATACTGACGTTGGTATAGAGGTTTCGCTTCCAGGATTATTTGCCACAAAAACCTGACGTCGAAAGCTATACACGTGTGAGTACTCTTGCAAACCTATTTCAGCACCAATAAAAGACAGTGGAGATACTAATGCTAAATTATTCCTCTTCAGTTCATATTCAACTACACTGCGAGGAATGCAGGGTGGGACGTTAGATAAGACAATTCTCTTTGCTGGCAATATTAATTTTCTAGCCGCGATAAAAATTTCATTTATGTCAACACCTCCATACTTTTCCATAAATGTGTGTACAAGTTCATTTGATGATAAATAGATACAAATTTTGTTATTACTCATTCGTGATGCGAACAAAATGTTTTTAGCATTGATAAAATTTCCAAGTGCAAGAACGTAATCTCGTTGATAGCCGGAAAAATAACAGCTTGATCTTTCTTAGGAAATATATAATTAGGCGTTGATGCAACATTAGAATACGATCTAGATTGATTAACAGGTAAGTTTTCTATAGATGCCATCGTTATGATTGTCTCTCGAGCACCCCTGTCGTCAGAAGTGCCAAGAGTGCTTGATTGGGAAGACATACAGAAGGAAGCTACTTAAGTGAAAAAAAGGAAAAACAGGAAAAACATTCCATATAAAATTTAACAAACACAAGGTAAAGGTGAAAGGTTGTGATAGTGCGTTATCGTCTCCGCA
>JARFJB010001290.1:102500-155000 GCA_036346205.1 Vesta saturnalis
GCAACAGATATGTACGTAATTGTATGTGTCGTAATTCGGGAGTACAAATTTTGTGGTGTATATTTTAACGAGGGTCCGTTCACTTTCCCAACTTCAGACTAAAACGATTTATAAATGTATATCACATATGTGAACTTTTTTTTTTAGTGTGGGACTGTGAATTGATGCATAAAACTTATTAAAAGTATTACTGTAATTTTTGGTAAATTAGCTTTCGTGACCCTAATTTAGGTTCGTGATTTAGATGACGAACGGAAATGTTTCACCTAATAAATTTTTATCATTTTGCTGACATTTTTTGCACACTATTATAATGTGTTGTAATGTTAATTTTTCAACTTAATTATTTTAGGGAAACCGTTCGGCGTTCAGATAAAAATATTAAGGAATGAAAATGCATAGACTCAACAACTCCGTTTTCCACTAATTGTTAATTTTGTTTTATCAATGATTTTCACATTAGGTTTCTGCACGTTCTACATTAAATTAATGCTACCTATCTATATGAAACATTTCAAGCTTTTACCGCTGTTTTAGCAACGACTCATATACAGCGTGTTCAAGATCAGAATGAACAACATGAGGATATCTGTACTGGTAAGAGATAGAAGATCGGTTAAACGGGACAAAAGCTATCAAACAACGAGATCATATTTATGCTGTTTACCGATTTCAAACACCTTTAACAGTTTTGAAGATATTTCAAAATTTTTAAGCTTCAATTTTATTTTTTTCTGGGCTTCTCAGTGAACGTATAGAAAAACAAACTTTTCATAGTCACTTTTTCTACTCTATTAGACAATGTTAACTAAAATTCTGTACGACGTTTGGTTTCTGAGCAACCATCTTGTTTTTTAAATATGTCAAAAAAATACAGCATTTTCTATGCCATTTTCCATTACAAATTCATTCATATAACACATCCATTAGTTTTTCGAAAAAAAACATTGTATTTTTATTCCATAATTTTTTCGTCAAGTATCCATTGAAAACAGTATGTTTATGACGAAATTAACTTTAAAAAATTACTCAAAACATTAAATTAAGTAAAATTTACAATAAATGTTCAAACAGGTTACCGTCTCCTGCTAAACACAAATGAACCATTCTTACTGTTGAATTCAAAACACGTGATAGGGTATCTGGCATAATTGTGTTAAATGCAGCGATAACGGGTTGTAATAATTATTCTTTTTCAAAAGTTTGAGAATACACTTGATTTTCTATGCAACGCCAGACCGAAAAATCTAGAGCTGTTAACTTAGGGGATCCTGGTGGCCATGATACGGTTGAATGAGTGCCAATCCATCACGAACGATTGCTGCGTTATGGGCTAGAGCACCATCTTGTTGGAATGGAATTAGCATTCGGGAGGCAATGGATTCGATAGCAGATACCGTCTACCCTGTAGGAAGTTTTTTCGAGGGGTTTTCCTCATACACATATAACTCATGGTCACTGCGTATACATACACCATGAACATTGTTCCTTCTGATCCTATTCTGACCGCACCTATCTTTAATCCATGATTGTGGCTGAAGAGCTTGCTAAGTTTAAGCAGCCCGCCCACCCCCTTGGGGAAAGGAATGAAATACATCGCCCTTTCTTTCTCCTTTTTCTGTATAACTGCCAGCGGTAAATTACTTAACTCCGCAACAGCATTATTTTTCAGTAAATTTAAATAGTGGCGCGATGTGGATGATTCATTGTAAATAAATGGTCCTGTTAGTCTCCTACCAAAAATTCCTGCCAAACGTTAAAACTGAAACGATGTTGATATCTAGAAGATCTGTTTAAATATAATTATTTTTCTGCCCAATAATGGGTATTGTGCCTATTGAAAATACCGTTATTGGTTACCGTACTCTCATCTGATGGAAAATTCACATGACCTTCACACGTTCTTATATACCACTCACATGGCAAACTCTGAATTTGTAAAAGTTCCATTTTTGTATTTTCAAAATAAAATGGGCAGTCGATTTTGGAATACTAGTTTTGCGTTCAATGTCTCTCGCGAAAGTTTCAGAGTTTTATGTAACAGCTTGCAAAACACTATTTTCATTTTCAAAATTGGAATGTTTTTTACGACTTGTGGTGCTTTTTCAAATTGGTTACTAGTCCTCTAAAAATAGATTTTCCAGATGGTTTTCTCTCTGGGTATTTATTAGAATACATGTTTTCAGCAGTAATACAGTATTGCCGGCAAAAATGTAGCATTGCAAAATGCCAAATTTCCTTCATTTCAGTAGCTGCCAAAGTCCATAGTTAATAGAAAAAAATTCTAACTATGAAACAAGATAGACACTAAACAAAAAATTGGTAAAATGTACACTCTTAACAATCGGAATTGATTAATGCCACTAAATGTCCAAATTGTATTGAGACATTGTTTTCAAAGGCAACTTGATTATGCGGCAATTGTTTTCGATTCAACCGTGAAGTGGGAGTTACTTATGTAAAATTTACAATAAAAGTTCAAACAGGTTACCGTCTCCTGCTAAACACAAATGAACCATTCTTACTGTTGAATTCAAAACACGTGATAGGGTATCTGGCATAATTGTGTTAAATGCAGCGATAACCGGTTGTAATAATCATTCTTTTTCAAAAGTTTGAGAATACACTTGATTTTCTATGCAACGCCAGACCGAAAAATCTAGAGCTGTTAAGTTAGGGGATCCTGGTGGCCATGATACGGTTGAATGAGTGCCAATCCATCACGAACGATTGCTGCATTATGGGCTAGAGCACCATCTTGTTGGAATGGGATTAGCATTCGGGAGGCAATGGATTCGATAGTAGTTACCGTCTACCCTGTAGGAAGTTTTCTCGGGGGGTTTTCCTCATACACATATAACTCATGGTCACTGCGTATACATACACCATGAACATTGTTCCTTCTGATCCTATTCTGACCGCACCTATCTTTAATCCATGATTGTGGCTGAAGAGCTTGCAAAGTTCAAGCAGCCCGCTCTCCCCCTTGGGGAAGGGAATGAAATATGTCGCCCTTTCTTTCTCCTTTTCCTGTATAACTGCCAGCGGTAAATTACTTAACTCCGCAACAGCATTATTTTTCAGTAAATTTAAATAGTGGCGCGATGTGGATGATTCATTGTAAATACATGGTCCTATTAGCCTACTACCAAAAATTCCTGCCAAACGCTAAAACTGAAACGATGTTGATATCTAGAAGATGTGTTTAAATGTAATTTTTTTCTGCCCAATAATGGGTATTGTGCCTATTGAAAATACCGTTATTGGTTACCGTACTCTCATCTGATGGAAAATTCACATGACCTTCACACGTTCTTATATACCACTCACATGGCAAACTCTGAATTTGTAAAAGTTCCATTTTTGTATTTTCAAAATAAAATGGGCAGTCGATTTTGGAACAATAGTTTTGCGTTCAATGTCTCTCGCGAAAATTTCAGAGTTTTATGTAACAGCTTGCAAAACACTATTTTCATTTTCAAAATTGGAATGTTTTTACGACTTGTGGTGCTTTTTCAAATTGGTTACTAGTCCTCTAAAATAGATTTTCCAGATGGTTTCTCTCTGGGTATTTATTAGAATACATGTTTTCAGCAGTAATACAGTATTGCCGGCAAAATGTAGCATTGCAAAATGCCAAATTTCCTTCATTTCAGTAGCTGCCAAAGTCCATAGTTAATAGAAAAAATTCTAACTATGAAACAAGATAGACACTAAACAAAAATTGGTAAAATGTACACTCTTAACAATCGGAATTGATTAATGCCACTAAATGTCCAAATTGTATTGAGACATTGTTTTCAAAGGCAACTTGATTATGCGGCAATTGTTTTCGATTCAACCGTGAAGTGGGAGTTACTTATGTAAAATTTACAATAAAAGTTCAAACAGGTTACCGTCTCCTGCTAAACACAAATGAACCATTCTTACTGTTGAATTCAAAACACGTGATAGGGTATCTGGCATAATTGTGTTAAATGCAGCGATAACCGGTTGTAATAATCATTCTTTTCAAAAGTTTGAGAATACACTTGATTTTCTATGCAACGCCAGACCGAAAAATCTAGAGCTGTTAATTAGGGATCCTGGTGGCCATGATACGGTTGAATGAGTGCCAATCCATCACGAACGATTGCTGCATTATGGGCTAGAGCACCATCTTGTTGGAATGGGATTAGCATTCGGGAGGCAATGGATTCGATAGTAGTTACCGTCTACCCTGTAGGAAGTTTTCTCGGGGGGTTTTCCTCATACACATATAACTCATGGTCACTGCGTATACATACACCATGAACATTGTTCCTTCTGATCCTATTCTGACCGCACCTATCTTTAATCCATGATTGTGGCTGAAGAGCTTGCAAAGTTCAAGCAGCCCGCTCTCCCCCTTGGGGAAGGGAATGAAATATGTCGCCCTTTCTTTCTCCTTTTCCTGTATAACTGCCAGCGGTAAATTACTTAACTCCGCAACAGCATTATTTTTCAGTAAATTTAAATAGTGGCGCGATGTGGATGATTCATTGTAAATAAATGGTCCTGTTAGTCTCCTATGGCCTGTCCGGTAGAACTGAACGGGTATCGGATTAACAAGGAGGATTGTCAATATATGGTTCTATTGTGCTTGAAACCGCCTTAATGCTTTGCTGTCTCGTACTTATTGTACGTGACAAAGAAAGATGGATATATTATGAATAATGCCTCTATTTCTGCCGAACAAAAGCGTTTGCAACTTTCACACATAATGACAAGGCAATAAGAATCAGATGCAGGTAGAATAGAAATTCAATAGGTATAATAAAATGCCAGTGGTTCTCAACACTGCTTTAACATTATATAATTTGTGAAGAAATGCAACTTTTGTATAATAAAAATAATAATCGATTACTAATTACCTATAAGTAATTTCAATTGACACCTTTCACTTATACTTATAACAACAATAACAAATACATTTTTATTATAGTTAGTAAATATTAATTAAATTACAAAGATATACTTTTATAATTAAATGTAAAAATTATAATTGTCATTCGGCTTCAGATTCATCACTTCCTGAGTCATCCAAATCTTGGAAAAGATCATCGTCATCACTTTCTTCAGTGTTAACTGTGAAAATAAGAGGTCTTACTTCATCCACAATCTCTTCATTAACAAAAGTATCTTTAATTATTTTATCCGTATGATCAATACATTTTGCCATATTTCCGCACTAACTGTTTTTAATGCGTCGTTCCACGTATTAAGAACATCTTCGTCTTTCCGGATGTCGCAACGATACTTTTGTCGTATTTGTTCTTAGTAATGCCCCATACCAACTCAATTGGATTGAAATGGCAATGATACGGGGGCAGGCGCAAAACTTCATGTCCATATGATAGAGCTAGCTCATCGATTACATATTTTTCGCATTGGTCTACTTTGTTTCTTTTGGCCAATTCCACTAACTCTGCCTTTGTCATAAAATTTTCCCACGCTATTTTTTAGCGGTTAACCATTGCTGTATTTCTTCTTTTTTCCAAGAAACTTTGACTGCCTTCTCTGCCTTTCGAGAATGATAACTCGCATTGTCAAGGACAATTATTGATGGTTCCTCTAATTTTTGTAAAAGTGATTCCTCAAACCATTTTTCGAACAATTCTGCGTTCATATTATCGTGATAATCTAATGATTTATTTTTTGTACCGAAAATTAATTGACTTCCGTCGATAAAACCGTTTCTGTTACCTGCTTCAATGATAATAAATCGTTTTCCATCTGATGATTTGTTCGGTTGATGTAAACTCTTTGCACTGTTATCTTGCCAAGTACATTTTGACGTACTACCTTTACTAAATATCCACGTTTCGTCTGTAAAACAAACTGTCTCGAACTTTCGGAGTTAAGATTTTGAGATACTTTCAGAAAAACGTTTCTTTGGCGACAATGTGGCTTTGTTCACACAAACCGCGTCTATTGTTGGTTTTGGAATTTAAAGCCCATATTTTTAACACTAGAGCCAAACTGGTTTTTCCTATTTCATACGCGGTTCTCAATTTTAAGAAGTTTAATAATGAATTTAACGTTACGTGTTCCTTCTTCGCGTACATCTCGTATATTAATGCACGAATTGTTTGTTTTCCATTTTCTGGAAAATCTGTAGTGCAAAGTTTGACACGCTGTTTTTTCACTGGAGGTTCCAACTCGCCGCCATTTTTTTAAAGCACAGATTTTCCCACCGTCGAAACCGAAAGTTTTAACGCGTTTGCTGTTCTTTGTTGAACAGAAAATGTAGATAATAGTGGACCACCATTTTCTTTTTCTTCTTTAAAATAATCGACTGTATTTAAAACTAATTCGCGAATTTCTTTACTCAACTTTTTCGGCATTATATTAATGGTTAGTTTATATAAACGCTTACTCAAAGAATAATGATAATATAGATATTGCAGTTGTTTTATTTATACCTATATGTACCTACTAAATGGTATAATAATCTATTATTAATTACTTATTGTTACAGTATTGCATATTTATTTGGATTCTTTTGTAATTGGAGTACACTAAAACGTCATTACCATACTTAGGTATACAATGAACTTTCTAAATGTAAATTGAAATACCTATACTTAATCGAATATTCATTATTATGAATGGCTTTTATAAATGTTTATTATAAAAACTTGCATTCTTCCATAAATTTTAAATGTAATGTTAAAGCAGTGTTGAGAACCACTGGCATTTTATTATACCTATTGAATTTCTATTCTACCTGCATCTGATTCTTATTGCCTTGTCATTATGTGTGAAAGTTGCAAACGCTTTTGTTCGGCAGAAATAGAGGCATTATTCATAATATATCCATCTTTCTTTGTCACGTACAATAAATACGAGACAGCAAAGCATTAAGGCGGTTTCAAGCACAATAGAACCATATATTGACAATCCTCCTTGTTAATCCGATACCCGTTCAGTTCTACCGGACAGGCTTTACCAAAAATTCCTGCCAAACGTTAAAACTGAAACGATGTTGATATCTAGAAGATCTGTTTAAATATAATTTTTTTTCTGCCCAATAATGGGTATTGTGCCTATTGAAAATACCGTTATTGGTTACCGTACTCTCATCTGATGGAAAATTCACATGACCTTCACACGTTCTTATATACCACTCACATGGCAAACTCTGAATTTGTAAAAGTTCCATTTTTGTATTTTCAAAATAAAATGGGCAGTCGATTTTGGAATACTAGTTTTGCGTTCAATGTCTCTCGCGAAAGTTTCAGAGTTTTATGTAACAGCTTGCAAAACACTATTTTCATTTTCAATATTGGAATGTTTTTTACGACTTGTGGTGCTCTTTCAAATTGGTTACTAGTCCTCTAAAAATAGATTTTCCAGATGGTTTTCTCTCTGGGTATTTATTAGAATACATGTTTTCAGCAGTAATACAGTATTGCCGGCAAAAATGTAGCATTGAAAAATGCCAAATTTCCTTCATTTCAGTAGCTGCCAACGTCCATAGTTAATAAAAAAAAATTCTAACTATGAAACAAGATAGACACTAAACAAAAAATTGGTAAAATGTACACTCTTAACAATCGGAATTGATTAATACCACTAAATGTCCAAATTGTATTGAGACATTGTTTTCAAAGGCAACTTGATCATAAGGCAATTGTTTTCGATTCAACTGTGAAGTGGGGGTTATTTATATTTGAAAAATTATAGTAACCTGTTTACACATTTGTTATACATTTTACGTAATTTTGTTGTGGAAGATTATTTATAGCTAATTCTGTTATTAAAAATACTGTTTTCAGTGGCTACTGGATGAGTAAAATATGGATACTAATAAAATTCAGTTTTTTTCAAATATCTTTAAAACTATTAAATGTATTTGGAACAACATAAATATAACCTCAACATTCTCTAATTTTTGTCTCATTGAACCGATTTGCTCCCTTACCGTTTCACATATTCTCATGCTGTTCCTTCTTATACTGGACACACTGTATACAACGGAACCTGGGAAGGTAGTGACAAACGGAGTTTTTTTTTAATGCAGAAAGAGACGAAGTATTCACAATAGATGCATAAACATCATGTATTCCATAACAAAGGGGAAACAGCTATAATTGCATAGAATGAATCTATATTTCATTCATGGTTTTTTTTCCAAGATTCTCGGCAGGGCCGGCGAGATGCCCTTGCACATCAGGCAGCAAATTTTAGAATCGGCATTTCGACTGCCAGAATGTATATTTTTTGAGACATATTTTAATAAGGAGTAGATGTAAGAAGCAATTGCTATCAAATTCTCTTAAACTTAAAAAAATACGTAGGTATGCTTTGAAAACATGGCAGTTGGACAATAACTGATTTATATAGAATGTACGTCGGACATTTTTGGTCCAATGTAATACAAAAAAAAAAAAACAAAATAAAAGTTATTTACAAAGATTATAATTATTATAGGTTCAAATCAGAATTTCATTTCATTCGGTAATTGGTGATGTATCTTCAATTACCAGTTCATTACTAACGTGATAGCAGTTATAATTCTTACATTTCGGTCGATTACTGAAAATCAAACGATAAAGAACATCGCGCGCGCAGGATTTTTGGTTTATTTATGCAGTGATTAATTCATACCAGCTAAGAGCTTATGGGTGGTTCTAAAAGGTATTTCCAATTAATGACTAAAGATTGAACTACAATGAAATCCATTTTTCTATTTTTTAAATGACGATTTTTTTAAACTTTCATCAAAATTTGAAATTTTAGGTAGCAAATTCTTTGTATCTTCTTATCTTTGTATTTAGGGTGCAAACTGAAGTAACAGTTGCACATAAAATTTAGCTACGGACTTTAACAGTATTTTCGGTCATTCAGAAATTGATAAACACGCTGGGAGTTTACTAAACTACCTAGGAACTAAGAAAAAAGAGGTTGACAACCCAGAGTGGTCCCAAGCTGAAGTAGGCTCAAACTTAAATTACAAAGATGCTGTCGATCAGGTAACTGTAACCGAGAATCATCCAAAACTTCTAAAGAAAATACACAACTTGTGCTTATCTTAGATTCCTATCCAGGATCTCGTCACCAAAACTATTAAAGGACTATAAGTACCCAGTTGACAACACCGGTCAAACATTCTGTACGCATTATTATACGAAAACGAAAAAACGGAGAAAAAGTACTGAGCACAAGGTTAATCTACTCCATTATAAAAAAACTGTGTGTACTGTTTTTGCTGTAAACTTTTTTAGTTCTCTTTTCACTGAAGGATTTACACGTTGGAAGCACCTCAGTGGCACTTTAAAAACCTTAAGTCATCAAAAATCACATTAATGGGCCAATGTTTTGGAATAAATTTGGTCAGTGATTACCATCTTCTAAAACTGTTAACAATGAGTTACAAAAGCTTGTTGCTGCGGAGACAAATTATTTGCATATGACGTGCTTCTACGTATTGTCTCAACAATAAAATGCTTGATAAAATTGTTTAGGCATTAGGGATACCAGTGGCAAACCTTGTAATTTTAATAATAGAAGTGTTTTACAAAGCATTCAACTACTAGCTCAATTAGATCCAACAATGGTACAGCATGTTTCCAGAGGAAGCTAAAGTTCACTATCTTCGGAGAGATATCCAAAACGAACTGAATTATCTTTTACGTTCACATATCAAATCACACATTATTGACGAAATTAAGCAATACAAATATTATTCCGTTATTCTAGATTGTACTACTGATTTTATTGAAATGGAGCAAATGACATGTTTAATTACATAAATATGTGTCTATTAACAAATCCAACATCAATGATATTATCATTAAGATTAATGAAAACTTTTCAGGCTTCATTCCGGTTGATAGATCGACAGGTCACAAACTTCCAAATCTAATAATTGAAAAACATGCAACTTGGGGTTAAGTTTGCAGAATATGAGAGGCCAGGCTTACGACAACAGGGCCAATATACTATAATACCGGTCATGAATCCATGAGAATTTTACTTACCATTAAGTTTAGTCGTCAACAATACCAAAAAGGCCGCAATTTTTTTAATATACTTCAGAAAACTTACTTGTTTAGCAGAGAAAATTAATCTTAAAAATATTATTCGGAAGTTTGCTGAATTAAAAGTACCGAAAAAAGAATTTTGATTTTTTTACGCGGTTTTGTTGTTATTTTTTACTGTATTGCACTATTTTGTATGTAGTTTGCTTCATATATATGTTTCGTGTGTAAGTACCTAAATGTACCAAGTTATATTGTGCTTAGCATCCTTTCTGTCTAGTATCAAAATTGTTGAAATTTTTCATTCTTAGGTGACTCATTGTGAGTGGGGTTTTTGCACCTGCCGGCAAAACTGCTAGCGCCGGCCCTGTTCTCGGTCTAATCAGTCACCTTCTATTCAGTGGCGGATTTGGGAATCCAGCCGCCTCTGGGCACTGTATGTCTGAGCGCCACCCAGAAGACCTAAAGACATCCAAATAGAATATAAGAGAGAGTATTAATTTTTACATATTTATTAATAATCAAAATGATAAAACATAAAAAAAAGTTAAACTCTAAACGCAATCATTAAAATAATAAACACAATAATCGTAAACAAAAATATTATTGTTTAATCTTGCACAGATTAAACAGGGTATTTTTAACAATTTTATAGTAATAAATTAAGAAATATAATTAGAATTAAGACATAACAGTTAAGAAATATATAAAACCATTAGTAAGTAGAATAAATATAAAGCAGGTTAATTATTGCAACAATTGTGCTGGTACAAAAGTGTGCAAGGTTGAAACTACACACACATATTATGTACATTATAACTAGTAAGCACAAAAAGGCGCTTAAATGAATAAACATGACCTAGTAACTGGGTCAAACAATTAATCACGTAATAGTAAAATCTGTATATAAAGTGTAAATAATACGAAATAAATTAGTCTTTGAATGAATCTCATTTTGTTCAATTACTCAAACAGGGTTGTGAGGTCTAGTCTACAATTGACACGAGTGACGGCGTATCCCTCACATTAAACCCCAAACACTCAATCTCTCTAATCAGAGGATTGAACATGGTCCTTCGAGCCACCAACATCGGCAACCAGTAAAATTAGTCATGGTCTTTCGATCCACCAACATCGGCAACCAGAAAAGTTACCATGGTCCTTCTAGCCACCAACATCGGCAACCAGTAAAATTAGTCATGGTCCTTCCAGCCACCAACATCGGCAACCAGTAAAATTAGTCATGGTCCTTCGAGCCACCAACATTGGCAACCAGTAAAATTAAACATTATCCATCACTAACGGCAGCAGCTATTGAACATCAGCCTATTGAAGACATCAACACCACCAGCCACATTCATTTCACCACCACCACCACCAGAAGAAGTTACAACAGCAAGTCTACCTCTGTAAACTATAAGGATTTACGCCCCTTATAGGAAAGAAGATACATATCGACAGTGGGTAAGAAAATCAAGCTTTATAAATAAGAAACAACACAAGAGTCAAAGCGAAAAATGGAGAAGATAAACAAATTGGCCAACAACCAAAATAAAATTGGCAAGGCTATGAAGAAGATGTTTACAAATATGAAGAAAGATTCGGCGGCACGGAAGAACAAGGTGTACATCAATGAACATCGCAATGCATTGGAAACATGGTGGGATGATGCGAACAGCACACATAATGAAATATTCAAACTGCGGATAGATGATCATGACTACCACACATCAGAATACTTTGAAAAATTGGGTAAACTATACAATCACATTAAGAACTATCTGACAGAACTGGAAAAGAAGCTAACAACCACCTCGCAAGAAGACGATGGGGTCGATAAAGAACAAGAACAGTGATTGAAACGACAAGAGATCAAGATGCAACAACTAGGTGCTCTATTACAACAAGTAGAAGAAACATTGAAGAAAGAAGAAAACACGGTCCAATTTAAGTTATGGCAAGACAAGATTCAGCGCCAATGGACTGCAATTGAAGACCTGCACGAACACATCAAGGTACATGAAACAAAACACCAGGACAACTATTTTTCAAACAGCGAGTTCGAGAAAACCGAACAATGGTGTGACCAAATAAGCATCGAACTCGGAAACAAAATACAAATGGTTGGAGATAAGACATGCAGCATCAAGATGCCAGAAATAAAGCTACCTATGTTCAGCGGTGGCTATGAAAATTGGATGACATTCCAAGACCTGTTTGAAAAAATAATACACTCCAACAAAACGGTGACAACAATAGAAAAAATGCAGTACCTTAAAAGCAACCTCACAGGAGAAGCATCAAAACTAATCCAACACCTTCAAATAGCAGAATGGAATTACAAAACAGCATGGGAAATTCTCGAGAGCAGATACAACAACAAACGGTTAATGGTAAAAACTTTAATAGACAAAATTCTAGACTTTCCCACTATCCAAGAACAAGATGCAGGTGCAATAAGGCGTCTGCATGACACCACTCATGAGTGTCTGGAAGCAATAAAGAACCTAGGAGTAGAAACAGCCTCCTGGGGTCCTCTTATTGTCCACATAGTAGCAAGAAAATGGGACGCAGAGACAAACAAACTATTCGAACAATCGCTGAAAGCACCAAATGAAATACCACTAATGGAGGAAGTAATGGAGTTCCTCAAACTAAGATTCCAGTCAATGGAAGCGATGTCCCAGGCAAGAAAATCACACCATACTACCACACGAGGACAGCCCCACTGGAACCCCCAGTGGCAGAATAAACGGCAAGCATGAGTCTACTGCAACCAATATTACAAGTTGGGTGACTGCATCAAATTCAAAGGGTTGGCAACACAAGCCAGGATCACGTTCGTGAGAGAAAAACGTCTATGTTTCAATTGCATGGACCACAGTTCCATCAGATGCCACGCAATACGGCGGTGCACAACGTGTCAGTACCCGCACCACACATTACTACACCAGGAATACAAAAAACCTGCAACACACCAGCAAACAAAATCGGGCAGCGCACGCATCAACCAAAGAAGTTAAGGAAGCACGCAGCCCCGAAAATAGAAAAAAAGAAGTTTTATTAGCTACAGCAATTATCAGAATAAAGGACATCTTCGGGGAATTTCACATGTTACGAGTATTAATCGATCCAGGATCACAGGCATCATTCATTACTGAAGATTCTGCACAGCTACTAAGACTACCAAGGCAAAAAGTACACGCCGAGATCAGCGGGTTAGGAGGTTCTACACCAATCAAGGCAACCTCAAAAATAAACATCCAACTAAAACCTTTACATCCAAGTACCTTTTCACTCACCACAGAAGTTATAGTGCTAAAAAGATCACGGAGAATCTCCCCATGAAACAATTCAAGTTCTACAACAACCAGTGGACAAACCAAATATTGGCAGATCCCACACTCGATAAACCAGGGCCAATAGACGTGCTCCTGGGAGCTGAAGATTACGCAAAACTAATACTAGACGGGGTAAAAAGAACAGGCGACGTATTAGGTCAGAACTCAGAATTAGGATGGATTTTGTCAGGGCAGATCAACACTCCTAAAAAAGAAGTGACGATAGTCAGTATGGTGTCACGGGAAGAAGAAACGCAATTAGAAAAATTTTGGGAACTCGAGGAAATTCCAAGTGCAGTGGAAATGTCCCAACAAGATGAAGAGTGTGCAGAACACTACCAACAAACCACGGTGAGGAACCCGGATGGAACTTACACAGTAAAAATACCATTAAAAAAAATCCAGACACGCTGGAAAACTCAAGACCATTGGCAGTCGCAAGATTACTACAACTAGAGAAGAAATTTTTAAAAGACAACAAGGTGAAGACAGGATACAAGCAATTCATGGACGAATACCTCCAACTAGGGCACATGAAACTAGCCACCAACCCGAAGGAAGACAGGGTGTACATACCACATCAGGCAGTTGTGAAAGAAACCAATACAACGACCAAACTGCGAGTAGTATTTGACGCATCATCTAAGGATTCCAACGGGAAGAGTTTAAACGAGATGATGTACGTAGGGCCAAGATTACAACAGGATCTATGGGACCTCCTAGTAAGATGGACAAAACATCGCTACGTGGCTGACGTAGAGAAGATGTACCGTCAAATCAAACTTGACAAAGAAGATTACAAATACCACACTATCCTGTGGAGAACCCCACCAAGGGAACCAATCAAAGAGTATCAACTTACAACCGTTACATATGGAACAGCTTTCGCACCTTACCTAGCGGTAAGGACATTACAGCAACTAACCCAAGATGAAGAAAACAATTACCCGCAAGCATCAACAGTAACACTGAAAGATTATTACGTGGACGACCTGTTAACTGGAACCACAACAATACAAGACGCAAAAACTTTACAGGAAGAATTAATCACATTATCAGCGAAAGGAGGGTTTACGTTAAGAAAATGGGCAGGAAACCACAAAGAGTTATGGAAAGAAGAAAAAGAAACGTCGGAACCACTGGATATCAACCAAAACGAATCAAGAAAATCCCTAGGAGTCAGATAGCTACCAGATCAAGACAGATTTCAATTCAAGGTAGCACGCAACAACAAAACATTAACAAAAAGTTACATACTATCAGAAACAGCAAAAATCTTCGACCCGCTAAGTCCAATAACAATAACAGCCAAACTAATAATACAAAGATTATGGATAAGCGCAATCAAATGGGATCAAAAAGTACCTGACAACATATCAGCAAAATGGGTGAAGTTCCGGGATAAATTAAAAGCTATAGAAGAACTAAAGATACCAAGATGGAAGAAAGATTCCAGATAGAACAACTTTACGCCATCCCAACCACCTCGTCGCGGCAGAATGTTCAATCTGCAATTGAACATGAACTTCGGGCCCGCAAGAATGTTTAATCTTGCACAGATTAAACAGGGTATTTTTAACAATTTTATAGTAATAAATTAAGAAATATAATTAGAATTAAGACATAACAGTTAAGAAATATATAAAACGATTAGTAAGCAGAATAAATATAAAGCAGGTTAATTATTGCAACAATTGTGCTGATACAAAAGTGTGCAAGGTTGAAACTACACACACATATTATGTACATTATAACTAGTGAGCACAAAAAGGCGCTTAAATGAATAAACATGACCTAGTAACTGGGCCAAACAATTAAACACGTAATAGTAAAATCTGTATATAAAGTGTAAATAATACGAAATAAATTAGTCTTTGAATGAATCTCGTTTTGTTCAATTACTCAAACAGGGTTGTGAGGTCTAGTCTACAATTGATACGAGTGACGCGTATCCCTCACATTAAACCCCAAACACTCAATCTCTCTAATCAGAGGATTGAACATTATAAAAAATAAACGGCGAGCACAGACCTGGAATATGAAAGTATACAATGTCAAAATCTAAATTTGTTTCTTGCTTTTTGTATCGAAAATTCTTCAATAAAAGTTTTAAAATCAAATTTATCACTGTAGAGGTTGCCTGCATTTATATTATTGGTGCTAAACAATTTAAACGTTATTCGCCCGTTGATGACCTAAGATAAGATTTTATTCTTTTTAGGACAGGAATTGATTGTTCCGCTGAACAATTCATAACAGCTATCCTTGTCTCGCGTCGAGCATATTCGCCCGTATCTGAATTCAATTCAATTCAACAGAGTTTATTAGAATTTTGGTTATTTAACAATACATACTCAAAGTTGACCAGGTGATCACCAACGAAGTTCATGCACTTAGCCCGATCGGTACGGAGTTTAGTGCATTCGCTGGAGTGGTGATTTCCTGCGCAATTGGCACAGCGTGCACCAGTGACACTGTCCCATGCCGGATTTCCGCCTCAAGTCTTCGAAGAAGATACAAAGCCTAACCAAGCACTCCACCTGCCGGATTCTCCTTAGGTCCTCGCGTTCGTGCAGCTCGGAGCAAACGTCATTCTCGAGGATTTCTACAGTTAGTCGCCGTAGAACCACTTTGAACGTACGTTCACACCTTGCCTGACAGGTATGTACGGATAACCATGCCTATCAAAATACCACATCAGCCTGTCACAGTTCTTGACTGTGGAGTGCTGTATCCTACATCCATCGCTGACTGCTCTCTGTCTGGTGATAGCGATCCCTCATCGACCCAATTCACGAGAGAAGGTGGCATAATTCTCCTTCTAACGGAGGATAACTAATGATATCCTCTACCTGGTAACAGCGGGTTCCATGGCTTACGGGCCTTCCGTAGTATTTATAATCGCCACCAATGTGTTTGTGGTCGGTATGGGTGTAGTTGGGCGGTGGTGTATTGATGTCTTCTTTCCCTTCTTCTGTAGCCGGAATTCTTCGTCGGACGATGAGGACACGTATGCGACGTCGTCGATCGGTGGCGCGGCCACAATGGTTGTCGTAATAGGGATCCCTTCTCCTTCCTTTTTTTTTCTCTTCCAGTTTTTGTCCTGGCTGCTACAGGGATCCCAAGGTAGGTATAACAGCGGCGGGATACCATGTGGGACAGATACGTTGATTGCTGTCGGTGCTCCTTCCAACGGCGGAAACTCAATGTCACTCGGCATAGTGGTAACGTAGTAGGGCTAGGTCGATAAAGTTCCTTTTGTTACGCTTTTAAGCGATTAACTTGATGTTCGCTGTTCTGAACACAGACAGCGATTGCCCATCTGCGTCCGAGGCAGCGAACTCATATCTAATGAAACATCAAATACATTACAGGTCTTGAGTAGATCTTGAAACTGAATCAATTCACTCTCCAATGTCTCGGTCCTATTTCAGCATTATATACAGATTGTAAAAAAGCTGGCGTTTCCATACTATCTTCTTGCTTTCTTACAAAAACACTGTCCAGTTTACCGAATTGTTTTAAAGATGTAGATTCTCGCCCTTTTCTTTCTTTCGCTAATTTTCGAAATTCGAAATTTTTTTCATTCTTGCCCATTTCTTTGCTTCTATTTGCATACGCGTATTGTAATTAGAAATATTATTATTAGGACTAGATACTTCGGTAATATTCTGGTTGATGTTTGATGACGATGGACTGATGAATGTCGAATGGGAATAATGCTTGTTCCAGGTTGTAGACTATTTTGACGTCTACGCCAATATTTTCGAGGGGCAGTTCTTACCACTCTGTGATTTGATATCTTCTTTGACATACATCTCGGTGAGGAGGGGTCAGGCTCAATACCAATTAATTATACTAATTGCATCATTCAGAAGTTAGGAACTATACTGCTTTTCAATTTTAATTGTAATATGAATAGTTACATTTTTCTACTAATGTTAATTTTTAAATCTCTACTGAAGCAAACTATTCAGTGTTTGAAGTAAGCGGCATTAAATTGAAGCTTAACACCCTCGTTTTCACGTACAGCAGCTCATCATACCTGCTATTTTTTTAACGGGCGTGTGTGAAGCGAAATATATATTTTATACCTATATGCATACACAATTAGAATTTTCGTATACTTATTACCCTTATTCTGTATCGCCGACGCACGCGGCGCGCTGCTTTTGCTTTATACATAGTCGGTTTTTTTAATGCTCCTAGATGCTGCTGATTTGTTCCGGTAACGTACACTTTACCAATCTAAATTGTTGAATTTGGCTTTCAAATGAAGCATCGTTATTTGAAATACGGAACACTTTCTGTTCCCGCAAGATGGCGATAAAATAAAAAGTTCCATAATGAACTGTCACATAGCCAAATTCCTTATGAAACTACCTTTTCAATAATGTCACACTTAGTACGTTCCCTATTTAAATTTTATTGGTAATAGTGACAAAGGGGAGGGATGTAGGGCATTTGGGGATATGATCAAAAGATGTCCCCATTGAAATAAAGATCGACGTGTTTTTGCATTTTCTCCAAAAAGAAAACTATATATATATATATATATATATATATATATATATATATAGGTAGTCAACTTTTAAACTAAGATAGTCTAAGAAGACATAAGTTACAGTGGGAGACCTATAAATCCAACAGTAAATTTCACATATTAGGACTAGAATGTTTGAAATCACGTCGAATTTTTGTTCTCCAATTATACAAGGTGTTGGTACATAGGATTAAGATGGTAAAGATGTTACTATTATGGGCTAGAGAGTGCGTAAGATCACTGAGACCCTGCCCTCCCGAATATCCGAATGGGGCAGAATTTTTTGGCCTAGAAACCACTGCAATTTTTTTTCTAAATTTTGGACTTTCAATCCGATAAGAAGACAGTATGGACGAGAGGAAGAATAGAATGGGAATGTGACAGCCCTTACTGAGCTCATAAAATGGGAGATTCAATATTCAGTAGTAGGGGTATTGGTAACCAAAGAATGGCTTTTCGTTTGTTACGTTGTGCTACATTTTGCCTTGCACGCAATTGAGTTATGGGTATTTGAGTTACTTTCCCCATAACGTTTAGGTGCACCAAATAGTAAACCAAGGCCGTGACAACACAGTAAGCGTCACGTTCCTAATTGATTGCGTTGATTTGAAAACGTTGTATGCTGATTTCACCTCAAAGTAATAAACCCATAACCTCTCTTCACTAACTTGTGGCAGCACTTCCTCTCCTTTAACCGGCACAAGGTCAAATCCATTCACTGGGACCCATCACTCACTAAACAAATATCTTGCAAAATTTTAGTTTTTCCTAAATTGTGTTATGCGTTAAATCATGGGCCAATCGTGTTCGATACGAGGAGTTTGCCACAATTTCCACCTTTGTGTCCGCGCTTTTTTCATTTTCAAAATTTCTGCACTGAGTCATGGGCAGAATTCCTTTTAAGCTTCAATTATTTCTATGTGATTCTGGACAATTACATAACAGAAGTTTCTTGTCGTCATTGAATATGTGCAGATTATCACATGTAGTGCTACGATATGATACATATATCTGAAACTTCCTATGATCGCACATCTGTTTGAAAGTTAAGGACCTCTCCTCATACATTCATAATATATGTGCATCAATTTGTACGACTGTATTCGCCACTTTATAAAAATTAAAGAACGTTTGGGACGTTGCGGGTCCGTGAAGATATCACGATCATTTTTAGCACTAAAAATACGCCAGTTCTACCACCTGCTCTTAGTAATGGACACATCTGTAGTGCAGTCCTCCTGGACCTAGCAGCGGGACCGATACACTTTAATAGCGATTCTTCAGCGCTTGATAATTGAAAACACAAATCGCACTGTTCATTCTTTATTAATAATAATGGTAGTACGGACGGACGTTAGGATGTAGATTGTGATACCAAAGAAGACATCTGGGCGCAACGAAGACCCCGTTCAAGATTAAGGATGGGTTCTACAATTAATATGTGCATTGATGCAAGTTCATAGTATGCGCAACTGCAAACGGCCCATTGTATGGCTGGATAATACTTGGAATTGAAAAGAAGCTGGAAAAGTTTACTATTATTGCAAAAATGAAAACCTTTTTGTGCCTCCAGATTTAGATCTTATTAGTTCATATGCCTAAATTGGTTTCCCATTGGTCGAACAATATTCTTTATTCTAACGAGATATAATCAGTGATGTCTCGTAACCGTTTTTATTGTCAAAGAAATGTCAGTTTTTCAAAAGAAGTGCAAAACGGTTACGAGACATCACTGATTATATCATTTTTCGACAATGAATCTAAGTAAACTTTTCCAGCTTCTAATTCGAGTCCAAGGTAAAGATATTTTTCAGCCTTCTGAGCAGCTTATATATTGGTTTCTCGTAAGGGCTGTCACATTCCCATTCTATTCTTCCTCTCGTCCATACTGTCTTCTTATCGGATTGAAAGTCCAAAATTAAGAAAAAAAATTGCAGTGGTTTCTAGGCCAAAAAATACCGCACGTAAAATTCTGCCCCATTCGGATATTCGGGAGGGCAGGGTCTCAGCGATCTTACACACTCTCTAGCCCATAATACTAACATCTTTACCATCTTAATCCTATGTACCAATACCTTGCATAATTGGAGAACAAAAATTCGACATGATTTCAAGCATTCTGGTCCTAATACGTGAAATTGTACTGTTGGATTTATAGGTCTCCCACTGTAACTTATAAGTCTTCTTAGACTATCTTAGTTTAAAAGCTGACTACCTTCTGTCCTAGCTTCTATCTTGCGATATCTCAATTCTGGGAGATTTCAATGCTCCTAACTCTAATTGACCTCAATATTTAATTAGAGGCCAGACTAAAGATACATTTGTTATTTCATGTCATCTCAACCAAATTATTTCTGAACCCACAGGAATCCATGATAACTCTAACGATACTCTACATCTCATATACCTCTTTCTTACATCAAACCTACTTGTTTATAAAACTTCAGTTCTGTCCCCACCATTGTACAACAGAAGTAACTTCTACTGATACTAATTCCTCTGTAGTTTCCAAGATTGTGATGCTTTAAGACATCTGAATTAAGTGATTTACGGGGTTTATTCAACCTTTCCATGGTGCGAATACTGTTTTAAGTCGCCCTCGTCTCCGGACATTGCTCTTTCAGTATCTAAAGTTATTCCTTTAGGCACTGAGTTATACATTCCCAAAAAACAAAATTATATTGGTCATTCTCGTTTCGAATAGGGATTGTGTCGATGCAATATCTTTGAAAAATAAATATTATACCAAATGGAAATTTAATAAAGTTATGTAGAGTCAAGCGGACTACGTTAGCGCTAAAAATACCTCCAACAAAAAGAAAAAGTCGTTTAAACAACGAAAATATAATGAACTAGCTATAACTCCCCTAAATTTTGGTTTTTAGCTAAAGCCACCACTAAAAACATCGGTACATCTTCATCTCGCTCCACGACATCTGACAGATTATGTAGAAAACACCATACATCTGTAGATTTATTACCATTAAACTAATGTCTCGATGACTCTGGAGAAGATGTGTCCCTAGCCAGCTCTTCTTCACACGCCATGAAACCAATTCATTTTTGATACAAGCTTCTAGAATCGATTATCAGTAGGTTTGATCCTAATAAGGCGACTAGCTCAGACGGTATCCCAGCTATTGTATTAAAGAAATGCCCAAGGTAGTACCAGTCTTATCTAAGCTCTATTCGACCTCTATGTCTTCTGGGGAATTTCCTTCATCATGGAAGCTAGCAAACGTAGAACCTATTCCCATAAAAAAAAGGCTACAAAACCAATCCCCTAAATTACCCACTAATTGCCATCACCTCCATTCTTTTTAAATTTATGGAAAAAATCCACCTATCGTCGACTACCCTTTTGCCTTAAATCTAACAAACTCCTTAGTGACCACCAATATGGTTTTAGGCAGAGGGCAGTTACCAGGTCGTCTCCACACTCTAAGTCTTCGACTGTCAGGGTGTATTCCAAACCGAGATTCATCTGTGAACAAAACTCTAGACCACTGGTCCTCTGTCCACAGAATATGCTCTGCAGCCCATTCTACTCTGCGTGCTCGATTACCATGCCGAATTGGTGGAGCTCTTATTGGACGTCGGGCATGGAGATCAGCTTCATGCAATCGATTTCTGATTGTTTGAGAACATACAGTTACATTATGAGTGGTCCGAAGCAGTGAAGTCAATTGTTTAGCCGTAGTTGTTGGACGTCGTCTAGCTTCGAATGTTAAGTAGTGATCTTGAACTGCGGTAGTAACGCGTCCACGGCCTGGATGTTGTTCACTAGGATCTGCGGATGTCCTATATCTACGCCATAATCTGCTAATAACACTTTGAGAGGTGTTTAAAGTTGCTGCAACATCCACTTGCCTTCGACCAGCTTCGAGCATACCTACAGCTCTGTTCATTTCAGCTAAATTTAAATGTCGTCGTTGTTGATTATCTTCCATAATAACAGCGCCAATAAAACTTAAATCACCCCAAAATAAACTTAAATTAACTGCAAATAATAATTAAACGATTCCCTAACAACACTGGAATTGCTTCACTTTCAGTTGAATTAACAATAAAGCATTTGCATTTGTTTGTTTGTTTTTTAAACAATTGCTATCGTTAACCGAAAGACTAGCACTAACATACTTGATCAATTTTTTTTTTTTCTTATTATGATATGCAATTATTTACAACTAGCCGCGAGGCTAACAAGCAAATTTGATGTAGTACTTAACTAATCTAATCTACATGGACATGAGGAGGGAATGACGCCCACTGGCGATACCCTGCAAATATTAACATAATAATAATTAATAATTAATTCTACTTCGTAAGATCCAACGTTTTAAGTCTCTTTAGTCTCCGAGTAGAATTAGTGTTGTCTAGTAAATTGAGCACTAACACATTAGGGTGTTTTTTTATTCGGTCGATATAGGTGGTAGTACGTCTTTTAACTTCATCTTTGATCCATGGGATTTTAGATCCTCATGAAGTGTCTTATTGCTGATGAACCATTCCGCACTCGTCATTGCACGAAGAGTTTTACTTTGGAATCTTTGCAAAATTTCAATATTTGATGTTTTGCACTACCCCATAAGTGGATGCCATATGCCCACACTGGAACTAAAACTGTTTTGTACACTAACACTTTATTTTCTAATGCTAATTTAGATTTTTTCCCTAGGAGCCAGTACATCTTTTTCACCATTGCGTCTAGTTGCTTTCGTTTTTTTGTTATGTGGGTTTTCCATGTTAAACGTCTGTCAAGGTTCACGCCGAGATATTTTGCTTCGTTTTTCGTGGGGATTTGTATACCATTGAGTGTAACTGGAGGAGCAGAATTGTGTTTTGTAGTAAACGTGATAGCTGTAGATTTGTCCTCGTTGATCCGTATTCTCCAGGTGTGTAACCATTTTTGTATGTTGTCCAGACAATTTTGTAGGATTGTCGACGCTTGCACTTCATTAGAATGGGAAACTAATAACGCGATATCGTCAGCGAAGGTAGCCGTTGTTACGTTGTCATTGCATGGTAGATCAGCTGTAAAAATTTGATATAAAGTTGGTCCTAGAACGCTGCCCTGAGGAACGCCTGCCTTTATTGAATATAATCCAGACTGACTTTCGCCGTATTTTACCTGATAATACCTGTCATTCAAATATGATTTAAGTAGAAGATAGTACTGGTGTGGCAGAGACTGTTTGATTTTGTATAGTAAGCCAGCGTGCCAGACACGGTCGAACGCTTGGCAGACGTCGAGGAAAACCGCAACACAGTACCTTTGTTCTTCAAAGTCATTTTCGATTACATCTACAACTCTGTGAATCTGTTCTAATGCTGAGTGTTGTTGTCGAAACCCAAATTGATGCTGTGGTATAAGCGCTTCTTCTTCGATTATGGTTGTCATTCTCTTTAGTATTAGTCTCTCAAATACTTTTGATAGTATTGGTAGCAGCGTTATCGGCCTATAAGACGTAACTTCGTGTTCGGGCTTGCCCGGTTTCAGTATTAGTATAATTTGGCCAAATTTCCATAGCATTGGGAAGTATTGCATTCTTAAGGCAGCGTTGAAAATTTGTAGTGTGCACATTATAGCTTTGTGTGGCAATTCCTTCAATGGTTTGGCAGTGATTAGGTCATACCAGGCGCCTTTTGCTGTTTAGATGCAGAATTTCAGTTTTGATTTCTTCAGGGGTGAAGGGTTGTATTGGTGGGTTTAGTTGTAGAGGAGCTCGTAAGTAATCAGTAATCTCTTGTTCCTCTTCAGGAGTAGTAGCTATGGGATGCGGTCTGAATATCGTTGATAGATGTTCTGCAAAAACTGTCGCTTTTTCAGCATCTGTTCTTGCCCATGAGCCGTCAGCCTTTCTAATCGGTGGAATAGGAGTTCGGACATTTTTTAATTTCTTTGTCGTCTTCCAAAGTGTGTAGTTGTTATCTGCAGAAGGGGACAAAGAACTAACAAATTCATTAAATGTTTCATTTTTCCAGTCTCTTAAAGCTGTTTTTAACTCTCTGGTTAGTCTATTTAGGTTATTTTTGTCTATGGGGTTTCTCGTCTGCTGCCAGATTCGTCTGGCTCTTCTTTTATCGGCAATTTTAATTTTAATATGCAATGGGTAATTTTCAATAACTACTGGTTTATTGTGCTCAAGCGGTGTTGCGTAGCAGGCTGCGTTTTGAATGTTTTTTGTTAGTTGGTCTACCGCAGTGTCAATTTCTTCTTCTGTTTTTAGCGAGACTTTTAGTGTTATTGCGTCTGTTAAGTACTCCCTGAAGAGGTCCCAGTTTGTGTGAGTGTTGTAAAGGGAAGGATTTTTTTGCTTTATAATAATAGAGGTGCTGATGGTGACTATTATAGCTGAATGGTCTGACAGAAGATCAAAAGACGTTTCTGCTTTACAGTATCTTGAAGATAGTCCTTTGATAACAAAGAAATCTACAGTATCAGGTACTTTACTTAGGTCAGTCGGCCAGTAAGTGGGCTCCCCGGTGAACAAATAGTTGTAGTTGTTTGCCAGAGAAGCCTTGTGTAATTCACGTCCTTTAGTGGTTGTTAGCCTCGAGCCCCAGGTTTGATTTTTTGCGTTATAGTCACCGCCGGCTATGAACCTGTTGCCTAAATTTTTGAAAAATGCCTCGTACTGATTTTGTTTCACAGAGTGCCTGGGCGGACTGTATATCGATGCAACTGTTAGTGAGCCACTTGAACCTTGGACGTTGATTATAGTACCTTGGATATAGTCAGTTGCAAATGCTTCCATAACGTGGTGAGCTATTTTATTGTTTATAATAATTGCCGAGCCACCGTGAGCTGTTCCGTCGGGATGGTTGGTGTGGTATGTAGTATAATTGTGGATATTGAAATAGCTTCTTTCCGTGAAATGAGTTTCGGAGATCAATAAGATGTCAATTTTATGTTCTTTTAAGAATAGTTCGACTAGTGGGCGATGCTGTGCTAACCCATTTGCATTCCAGGACGCTACTCGAAGAGAATCCATTATTGGTTTTTGGTAACTAACGTGCTGAGCAGATTTAACATCATGCTGTTTTGGTTCATTAATTGATTAAACATAGTTTCGAACTTAGATAGGAATTGTGACAGCGAGATGTCATTACTGTTGGTATTTTGGATTGGGTTACTGATGTGATGGTTTGACGCTATTTGTGCGTAGCTTGGACTATTCACGTTTGCAGAATATATACGCTGAGCAGTAATTGATACGTTGGGATTTCTTATTCTTTGTATTGTAGCAGGCTTATTTTTATTTAGCAATAGTTGTTGGTAAATCTGGCATCCCTTGTAGTTTGCCGGGTGTGGTCCTTGACACAGTGCACACTTAGCAGGATTTCCATCTTTTTTGGTTTTTTTGCAGGTGATAGTGTTGTGTTCCTCACCACTTGACGCACAAAAGGGTTTTGTGCAGTAGTTTTACTGTGGCCATAAGATTGGCATCTGGTGCACTGTATAATAGTGTTTTTTACGTGGCGGTTCGATAGTTATCATTTGGTAATTAATGTGTTTTATTTCATATACCTTTTGTTGTTTTCTGCAGGTTCAAGGTCCACAAAGAACATAGGAAGTGGCGTTTTGTTACACGGTGTTGGACATTCATAATGTAACGCACCGTGTGACCCTGCTTAATTAATTCACGTTTGATTTCATTCATGTCTGTAGTATGATGAATATTTCTAAGTACCACACGGTAGGCTCTGTTTTCTTTTAGCTGGTAGGTGTGGTGAATAATTTTTTCATCTTTCAGGTGTGTAATTAATTTTCTGTATGACTCAGGAGTGTTTGTACTGATTTTGATAGTATTGTTTGATTGAGTCCTTGTATAAAATTGCTCTCTTTCTATTACTTTTGATAAATTTTCAAGCATTTTTGCGAAATTTGTTACACCATATATAAATATTGGGGGAGGTTTAGGTGTTTTCTTGTCCTCGCTTACTTGTGATGCTTGCGTTGAGTCGTTGGTACTAGTGCTGGCTAATACATTGTATCTGTTTTGATGCACAATAGGGTTGTCCGTTACTTGATTTGACGTAGTTTTATGTATAATTCGTTTACGTTTTTTAACATGTTGCCAGTCATGATCTGTAATATCCTCGTCGGAGTCTTCTGCAATATTTGATTGTGTGTCGACTGTTACTTGAGAACTATAAGTTTGGGTATTATTTGGTACAAATGAGGGTCTGTTAGTGAGGGCTGGAAAAGCCGGAGAGTAATACTGAGCTGGCGGTGTACTTGGGTTGTTTGGTACAAGTGGTAGAAACCCCGGATTATGTGTTGTTTGCTGATTTCCAAACATCGGCTGTTGCATGATGTATGGGAATTGATCAGGTTGTGGCTGTGATAAGTACATATTCGGGTCATTGTATTGCATTTTCGCCGAAGCAAAGTTTAATGGATTATTTAAAAATTTAAAGTTTAGCAAGGTTATTATGTGTATTTAAACTTACACATTTAGTTATAAGTCCAGCTGCTATCCGATAGCGCTATCTGCAAGGCGCCGTGAAACGGTCAAGCCGCAGGCACTTTAACTTATTGCTGACTGTATTCACGTTATCACTTGAACTTTGTGAACTAGAGCGACAAATGGCACGTCTTTACGGTTTAAAAGTCAAGCGACATACCTACTTGATCAATGACATAGGTATTTGTTAACAAAATTCATTCAAATATATTTAAAAAAATATATCCCTAGACTTTTGTGATGTGTGTATAAGGCCTAAATTCTATAATATAGGCCCATCCATAATATAATTCTTACCTCTGGGTTGGTGCTCTCCAACACTCTCTCAATATCGTTGATTGTACTTGAAAAAGAAAAACGATTAGGCTTATACATGACCGGTCGATAACCTCTGTTACGATATGCAGTCTCTCGAGCATTAGAGAAACCTTTTACTGCACTATAGGTATTGCAATGGCTATTGTGCTATCATTTCGAACCTACTCTTCTAGAACTACCCGGTTTGCTCATTCATATCATCAATATGCAGCACAAATTTCTACTTGCCCTAGCAAATGGGCGCAACCCACATTTTTCTACACGGAGTGATCTTCCTAGTCCTGTTTTCCTCTCACTTACGCTCACTTAGCCGTTCACAGGCATCTCTTGACAATCCAACATTCTGTTATGCATCCTCCTAAACATTCCTGAGGCTTTAGTACGTCTCGCCCGTTCAGGAACACAATTATTAAAACAAAATTAACCAAACAATCGATAAAATAATTTAAATGGGAAGTCCTGAAACATCTTCTTTACAGACCGACTTTGGCTCCTGGAGACAACACCTACACGGAAAGCATTCTGCAGTTGGTAATAATTAAATTTGTACCTTAATCGCCGACTTTCTCCAAATAATGACACCTTAGTGGCCTGGGCGTGATGGTTCCAAAAGGAGGGCATTTTAAGGATAGGCTAAAGGAACTAACCAGATTTAATAACCTTTACTTAACGTTACTTTTCTTTACAAAGGTATAGCTCAACAGCACAATGTTAGGATTCAGCGCTTATTCCTAATCGGCGTAAAGCAATTAGTTCTAAACAGAACTTCACGCTTGATGACAAGCATAAATTAGTGTGGTATAAATAATTAATATTTATATAAGCTATTATATATAATGATAATTAAATCAAATGTTCATTAATTATTAATGTTAATACATAATTTAAATGGTAGTGGCATGATAAATAGGGCCATAATTCAAAACACAATCTTATGAAGAGCATGTGAATACATGATTAAAACTTTTTTGATATGTTAGACGTTTACTAAAAATATGGGCACAACTTTCAGGTGCAGAATGTCCATAAGATATTTATGTATATAATCATATTGATTACAGTATTTGAAAAAGAAGTGCGGAACACATTGTTCCAAAATACCAGAAGCTCACAATTAAATCGTACAATTTGTAACTCCGCTTATACAAGACTAACAATCCGGAATTTTAATATTAGATGTAGAACGAATATACGTCATAGTCTACATTCATCCTCAGACCTCTCACGCTAACACTATATTTGTTTATATTTTGGTAATTTCAATTCATCACACTTACAAAAAGTTCTCGATGCAATCATCACAAGTATTGCTTAACGGTCCAATTAACTGTATTTGTAAAAAAATGGCGGAATTATTTAGTTAATTTTGTAATTAAAAGCACTGTTAAGAAGTACTTTAGTACTGTTTTATACATCATTGGTGGTCTTTCATGCCGTTTAAACAATAAACTATTTAACAAGCTAATTGAGTTAAAGTAATGAATTTATTCAACCCCGTCCAGAAAAACGGAAGACATTCAAGTAATTAAGATATTAGCTAAATTATAATAATGACCAACATCCAGTTGGGTAGCAAAAAAAAAATCAGGAAAAATCGTATATAATAAAAAGGATAGAAGCTTAAGGAACATTATGTCAAGCTCTATGAAGTAGAGGCCCACATGCGGGTGTGTAACTCCAGCCGGCGAGACCAGCTCCGGTTACTAGTAATGCGACACTGAACGCAAACCGGTGATATGGTCAAGTAAATTTGTCATTTACGCTGCTGGAAAACTGGATATGATTTATATAACTCGTGCTGGAGTTTACTTCTTGCTTTCATATGTAACGTTAATTTATTTTATGTGATATATTTTAAAAGTCTAAACGAAAAAGAATTTTGCACGAAACGTGTAGGAATGGCAATATGACTAATTGCAGAAATTAAACTTTTTAATAATCTGATAAAACAAGTATTTTTTAAAGAAGTTTAATTACTCTGCTGTATCTTACTTTGATATACTTTAAGATAGTAGTATTCATGCAACTGTATTTAATTAGCCTAAAATATTTATTTATAACTATTTTTTTTAAACAGAAACTGGCTTGTTTTAAAATATCCGTAAATCGGGAGCAGTATAGTCGCTATTTGGGATGTGTAAAAAACCTCACCAAACTTGTTTCCTTGTTCAAACCCCAGGATTGACAAATTTTTTTATTTTTTCCGTTAGATTTCGGAAAGCAATAACGTAATTCTCATGGTTATACAGAGTGTAAAAACTGCTGGGGCATAGAACTACCATTTATTCTAGAAAAGAAAATAAGCCGACTACATCCAACTTACCTATATACCTTCCGTGAGAGTATCCGAGGAGTATCCAAATCGTAGACTCCAAGATCACAAAACTTTTACTCATATCGAATGTCATCTTCAACAAACAGGCACTTTGTAGACAGACATATTTCTTAGGTGGGAGGAATGTGTACCCATAATAGCCGGGGAGGTACCGCCACTCTTAACATGAGATCCGTAATATTGTTTCTCCGATTTTCTGAGCTCGGTCTGCCAGTTACCCTGTCCTTATCCATTTTTATCATATTTTTCCTTTCAGTATTTGTTCATTCAGACAGTAGTCAAAATAGTTTACTTTTAACATTACTTACTCTGTGGATTCTGAAGTGGTAACTTTCAGTACACCGGTATATCAGATGTTCTCCTACTCACAATTATTCCTTCTCTAGGATACAATTAAACGCTCCTAGGAGTATATAGGGTGAGTTCTTTTATGTATACTATAGGGACCTCGGGAAAAAGAGCAGATAGAAAGACATTTAAATTCAGTAAGAGTTGCAGTTTTATGAGGCCACTTTACGACACCTTTGTTTTATTTAAAAGTCTAAAGCTAACTAAATTAGAAAAAAAAAGATTTTTCTGTGATTTATTTAAATGCGAATAGTTCCGTTATCGCCATTTTAAGAAACAAAGTGCAAAGGAGAAAATTGTTGATAATTATGTTCTTTATAAGGCAGTCTTTTTTTGTACTTTCTAACGACATAACATGTGACAAGTTATTTTGAAAAACAAAGAGATGGGACTGTGTTTGTTGTGAGAATGGGAGAACGGTAGCCATTGTTGATTGAGAAATGCAAATTAATTACTAATATGATGAACCATGGAAATAAATTTGATTTGCAGATACAAATCGTGTCACTACGCTTTGGATAATGTTTTATGAACCTTTGCATTGAATTTTTCAAAATGAAGAATAACTAAAAGAGTGTTAATAAACAAAATTGGCTATGGCACAAAAACATAAACAGTAAAGAAATACAAAAACTGTTCTGTGGATAACAACTAAAGCGTTACCTAAAGATATTTGTACATATGTTCAAATGATTACCATTATAACTAAGAGTTGAGATTAGAACAGAATTTGTGGAAATTTATTACTTGTACGGCTTCTCTAAAATCATCCACTGCTTTAGACGTCCTTCGATACACGTTATCCTTTATCGTTCCCCAACAATAGAATTCAAAACAGACAGATCGGGTGGTCGAGGTGGCTATACAGCTGGTGCATTTCTTCCTATCCACAAGTCGGAAAAAGCTGTATTTAATCTCGTACCCCTAGTTGGTTATGGGGCGGTGCACCCTCGTGCTGAAGCCACTTCAGCATGGCGTGTGTCTCCAAATTTACCTTATCTATCATATCTTCGAAATTATTTTGTTGAAAATGAGAGTAACGTTTACCGGTTAAAGTCCCATCAAAAACGTATGGACCAAGAAGATTATCCGATAACACCACGCCACAAATTAAACCCAAATATAATTTATGATCTTCTTTGCTCGATATGATACGGATTTGATTGTGACCAGCGATACTCGTTGTGCTTCATAAACATCACGCAATTTGTAAATCTACTGTCGTCCGTCCAAAGTACCTTAAACTGAGGATCGCCACTTTTTCCAAACCACGTACAAGACTCCATACGGCTAATAGTATCACCAGGGTGTAGTGTTTGTGAGGTGAATAACTTATTGGGTAGAATTTATGCTTTTTTTAACCCTTACAATGTTGTAAGTTCCCGTTTGCATAGTAATTTCTCGTGTTGAAGTTGATGCATTCTGTACAACAGATGCTGACGTTTTCACTTCGACAGCTTCATTAATGCGCGCTGTTTCATTCTGAGTTTGAAGAAAGATCCAGACTCACCCAAAGCATCATGTAGTTTGTTAAATTAAGTTTTCTGTTTTGATTTAAGCCTTTTGGTTTCAATGCAAATTTTAGATTATCCCTCTGACGATCTCGCCAATTCAATTTTTTTAATGTTGATATATGGTTTACCTTATCAAGTACTTATTAACGTATTTCGCTCTCACTCTTTTTTTTAAGATTGTGGACCTGAACAGACTAGATAAGGCCTATCGTGCTAAAGCACTCAGGAACACTTAGGAGGGTGGATAGAGGGATAATGAATTGCCAATAGATGCCTATGAACACCTACCTTAAATTTTCTCATATCATAGGTGAGAGGAAAACAGGAACTAGGGAGATCATTCCAGAGTTTAGAAGCCGTGTAGAAAAATGTGGATTTGTACTGCATACTGATGATATGAATGAACGAACCGAGTGTTTCTCGCAAAGATAGCCCGAGATGGTATCAAAGAATATAATTCAGCAGCACAATAGCCGTTCTAATAACGATAATACAAAGAAAGAACTGAAACCATCCTTCTATGTTCAAGGGACTGTATGTGAGAAGTTAATGACGGGTCGTTTATAAGCTTAATCGCCCTCTTCGGAATACGATCAACAATATCGAGAGCGTATTGGGGAGCACTAACCCAGAGGTGAGAATTATATTCTAGATGAGGTCGAATTTGGGCCTTATACAGCAGAAGGAGTTGCTGAGAGGTAAAGTACTGCTTAAATCTGTACAAAAAGCCTATTTTACGAGCAGCTGTTTTGGTAGCTGACAGAAGATGGTCAACCCATGAAAGATTTGAAGATACAGTCATACCCAAAAGAGTAATAGCGTCCGAAAACTTAAGAACTGAGCCATTCATACTTACAACAGGAAATGATCGATCTTTTTTGGCGGACATAAGGCAACACTGAGTTTTGTTAGCATAAAATTTAACTAGATTATTGCTTCCCCATTCGAGAATATGTTGTATGTCTTTGTTGATTGAATTTGCCATTTCAGCTTTAATTTCTTGATTTGACATAGAAGGTGGATTATCACTATGAGTAGACTGAGATGAACTACAGTGAAGAGTGCTATCGTAAGCAAAGCAATGGATGGGGTTAGTTGTTGAAGAAATAAGGTCATTTATGTACAGCAGAAAAAGTGTAGGCGCTATAACGGATCCCTGTGGTACGCCCGCGTTAATGCTAACTTCTTTTGAAAAAAGTCATCAACTACGAGACGTATTCGTCTTTTATCAAGAAAACTAGAAACCCAGTTGATGAGCGTATCATTTAAGCCAAACGAGGTGAGTTTGGCAAGTAAACACATGCCAAACTTGGTCAAATGGGTTTGAGATATCTAAAGCGACTACAACTGTTTCACCGGACTGCTCTACTGTATTGTTCCAAACTTGGGTCACATATGAAAGAAGATCGCCTGTTGAACGGCTTTGTCTAAACCCATATTGATGGTCACTAAGGAGTTTGTTAGTTTCAAGGAACGTGAGCAGTTGCTGATTGATGGCTTTTTCCATGATTTTAGACAAAATGGAAGTGATGGCAATTGGTCGGTGGTTTGAGGGATCGGTCTTATCGCCTTTTTTGGGAATAGGTTGAACATTTGCTAACTTCCATAATGAAGGGAATTCCCCAGAAGATATAGAGATCGTGTAGAGCTTAGATAAGACTGATACTAGTTCGGGGGAACATTTCTTTAAGACAATAGCTGGGATACCGTCTGGACCAGTCGCCTTATTGAGATCAAGCCTACTGATGATTGATTCCAAGAGCTTGTACCGAAAATGAATTGTCTTCATAGCGTATGAAGAAGAGTTGACTAGGGGCACATCTTTTCCAGAATCATTGAGACACGAGTTTGACGCAAACAAATCCACAAACACGTTGGCTTTGTCTACAGAATGAGCAACTACCGATCCGTCAATAGACGTCAGGGGGAAATGAAGATGTTCCAAAGTTTTTACTAATGGCATAGCTAAAGACCAAAATTTACGACTGCCTAAAGGAGATGTAGCTAGTTCATTGCATTTTCGTTGTTCGAACAACTTTTCAGTTTTAGTGATGACACTTTTGCAGATATTTCTAGCACCAACGTATTCTACATGACTGTCGACCGATTTATTAGATTTCCATTTAATGTAATATTTATTTTTTAAAGATATTGCATCAGCACAAGCCTTATTGAAACAGGGTTGGGAACGTGAATGACCTATACGGTACTGTTTTTTGGGAATGTATAACTCCATTCCCATGAGGATGACTTCAGATACTGAAAGAGCGATGTCCGAAGAAGACGACGACTTAAAACAATATTCATGCCATGCAAAGGTTGCAAAGAAATCCCGTAAATCACTCCATCGAGCTGACTTAAAACACCACAAGGTTCCATGGGTTTTGCGAACAACACTATTAGGACTTGGTCAGTAAATAGAGCTTCACATGTTCCGAAACCGTTTCTGAAACCGACCTATGGATTTTCAATATGTTCTTCCATTGTTCGATAGATTTACTGGTTCATCATAATGATCAGTGCATGGTCCGTATATTTACTAGCTCTATTAATTGTTGGAGTCAGGGTAGATATTGAATTTTTCTCCTATTTTGTAGACACGCTTAAACAGGTCGCCTATTGGAACTTCCCGAATCATCTTCTTTGTCTTTAGGCGCTTCACTGATCTTATTGTTTCCCATTTAGAAAAACTAGAGTCGTCAGTATTCTTATAGCTTTGTGTTCTTTCATCTTGCCTTTATCTTTATCAGAGAAATGTTGTTCATCACATTTTTCCCATGTTTTAGCCGATTTTCAAATTTCCAAATTAGACTTTAACTCTAGGTTGTGTAACGGTTTCAAGCGACATTAGAACATAGCACAGGCAAATATTCGCAAGGGCCAATTAGCGTGTCGTAGGGCCGTAAGTTTTACTATTAATTTCAGTTAAACGGTAAATCAAATCGGGTAATAGTTTTGGACCCCATCCTGTCTTAAATCGGGTAAAAGTGCACTAAAAAAGGAGATGCACTAGTACACAAGTAAAAATGCATGAACCGACCTACTGCAGGTTTTTGGGGGTCGCACACTTCGGTTGCTATCTCCTTACGTCGAATCTGAACCGCGATGCTCCAACAACACTAACGAACAGCTTTCACTTTACGGCTTTACCAAGAACAAAGAAACTTGTGAAATACATCGTGTTACTATAAAACTGAAATTCTAAATTTTGAATTTAGCTAACTTATCTTAACTTCAAACAAAACTCCCACCGTGCGTTAGAAACGATAAAACCTCCATGCATACGGAGTAAAAAATACTAGTCAGCAATAAACCCCTTGCAACATGCTAAAACATATTTACCCCAATCTGTTTTTCGTTTGATTCTGCAAATTGAATAATATTACCTAAATTAACTCACTATAAGGTCTATATTGCCTTTACTTTCAATTCCTGGCTATAAGAATCTAAATATCGCGTCGCTACATTAAATTTTTCCCTAGCCTAATAGTTCTATACAATTTTGTGCCAACAAGTGCTACAAAGAAATAATTATCGATGGTGCTATTAAAATGAACTACCATTAGGATTATCCGAAATATGCTAAACTATGAACTATTTTACTTAATTCTTTTACTGCATTAAAGCACAAACAAGCGTAAACAAATATTACTAATATACGAACCATACATAATGGCTATTCTTAACCCTCAATATATATTTAGCGAACAAAAACGAATAAATCATTGTATTCAAGATTTAATAATTTACTACTATACAAATTAAAACGCGGTTATACATGTTAATAAGCAACTTGTATAAAATGACCAGTTGCTGATGATTCAAAGACGCAAAAAACACTGCGATATAAAACATGAAGTGACATTCTTCAAACACGGAAATGTGTAAAGTAGTAAAATAGTGGATGTTATTATAAGTTTTGTATATATAGCCCATAATTTGTATCACCAATTCATTCACATTCATGTCACCTATAGTATTTAACATACTGTTATTTACACTTATTGGTACTTTAGAATCTGCCTATAAACACATTCTGAATTAAGCAAAACAGTCTCAAATACCACGAGATTATTCATTATTTTCATCTCTCAAAGTACGTTGCCTGTTTTCGATGTCTGGAATAAGCTACGGATATTCCAGGTTCTGATTCTAATGTTATTTTTTTTTCTCAGCCATTTTACACTACCTTTCAAATTAGACCTACTCAGTCGCAATCATTAATCTTAAACGTGGTCATGGTCTATGATAACTAAACGAGATAAATTTTTGAAGGCCTTCAGTAGAGTGGTTTACCCTTGCCTTCCGTATCTTTACGTCGTTGTATTCCTTATGGTAGATTTCCGCCTTTGTAAACGATTTATCGTTGTCGAAGTAAAAGGGAGACCTGTTCCTTACGGACCTTAGGCAACGGGCCGTGTTGTAAAAAAAATAGCATAAAGGAGAGATACTGTCACATCTCGGGGCTTAAGTTGGAGTAGTTCATATATTTGGCATAACAAGAGGGATGTAACTTTCAACCAAGACCTTTAATAGGTAAAGAGGAAAGGTAAGAGAGATATACATAGTGATAAACAAATATAAGTAAGCAAAAATAATATAAAAAAAATAGAATTCTTGCATCTTGCACTCTGTTAACTAGGAACAATAATCGCACTAATATTACTAGTGGTACTATGCTAATCTTTAATCTACCCCCTAATCTAATACCTAACATCCTTTCTACTCATATTTATAGTAATGGATAATTTACGTATTAACGTCCGGCCGCTCCTTTTAACTAGAAAACATATTGGGGTATGTGGACATGGGTTAATATGAAAAGTCTATTTGTGGTTATCTGCCCTACATTATACCAATTTAGTACATTGCTGGCGTGAGAATTATGTAGGACAAGAAAAGGAAGCGCGAGTACAGTAATTAATCTGAATAAAATTTAATTATTTAGAAAATAAAGTAAAACTGAAGTAAAACGTGCACAAGAACCAATTTAATTTCCTAAAATTATTCCGTTCTGCAAACTAAAGATGGGCAGAATTGGTAAGGTCAGCCTCTTCAATTTTGAAAGATAGTATTACTGCTGACGATGATAACTGTAAGTGTTATCGAAACGTTTAGATTATGTAACTTAAATATAAAAATACACCATAAAAAACCCCAAAAAAGATAAATATTTTAATACCCATAGACGTGTACCAACGTGAACAAAAATCATAAAGATGGCGGAAGGAAGTATCTTGTACTTTTGTAACGTCAGTGGTAAATATATACATGAATCTTGCACAACGATTTGAGGTGTGAGAATAGTATATTTATTAACAAGATTAGAAAAGTGATATTTTCGAGTGAGTGTAAATGTTTGAATTCACGAGTGAATCAAATTTACACGAACATAGAAATTCACTTTTCTAATGTGTAGCTTATGCTATTTTTTGTGTAGTTGAAGAAAATAACAATAACTTTGACGTTATGTTTTGATCTCGAAGAACAATATGTGATTAATGCATGTTGAGCATTTGTTGACGTAGTAACAAAACATATGAGCAAGTAAATAATTTGTGATATAACATACATATAAAATAATGAAGAAATTTTACAATTGGAATCAGAAGAAGAGTCAAGTTTATTATCTAAAACGTCCAAAGCAAAGTACGAGAAAAGTTACCAACAGTTCTTTGACGAGATATGAAGAAATTCGTACAGGGCACTATGGTCATTGCACTCATGCTGAGAAGTGCTGTACAAATAAATGTAAATGAGGATAGAAAAACTTATTGGCTTACCTGAAACGCCAAAATCTGTAAAAATGGAGAATTCTATCGATGGACATTGTGAATGAGTTTTTAGAAAAATCTACTGATGACAGGTTTCCGCTTTTAAAGGTAGTGTTGGTAATGGTGTCGCACGGAAGAATTACGTTTGCTTAAAGTGAATGATGTGAAATACTGCGGGCAGATTTTGGACGTAAGATTACATGACACGAAACAACAACAAAAGCAAAGAGTCTTTACAGTTATATCGGAAGATCGAGTAAGCGGAATTGAAATTTACAGGAAATACTTAAATTTGAAACCCAAAAATTTGGACTATCGCCTTCTAAAATTTATCAAAGAACATTGTTGCGTACTTAGCACTACCGTAGCCAAACATCTTTACAGGTCATTGTTTTCGAAGAACATCAGCGCCCTTTTGGCCGACAGAGGAGACTGCGGTTGGCGTAATAGTGCTGTTGGTGAAGTTTATGTCGAGGATAGCACCGAAAATAATGTAATAATTAAAAAAAAAATTAGTTCGACCTCTGAAACTGCAATAACAGTACTAGTAAGTTTACTCTAATACCATTGCATCTATCTGATTATGTAAAAGCGAGAAGAAACGATGTGTAAATAAAAATTGCCGAAAAAGAACAAAAAATATCTGCAAAGGACCTAGTATTTCTTTGTGCAAAGCTTGCTTTTGCCCAGATCGCACAAAATAATAAAAATGTTGTGCTAATAATTAATTAAACCCTGTCACATACGCTGTAAGACAAAACCTTCTTATATTTAGAAACGCAGGAATTGGAACATTGGCCTTGTTGATATCAGGGAACTTGAAGAGATCGGTTACGTACGGGGTTTAGGTGAATAGTACTCGGCCGGACACAGATGGTACTCCAATCAGAAAAAAATTTATGTTTCCTCCCTGGGTGCACGTGTCATTAGTTCGTATGACTAGTCTCAACTTGTTCTCTCAAGTAGTTTGTTTACATGAATGTTTGCAGTAGAGGTGTTGCGTGTTTTTCGTTAAAATGGATAAACTTGAATATTGTGCAGTCTTACAATTCTTCGTTTTGGATGGATTAACCCCAAAAGAAATTCATCCGAAGTTGGCAAAAGTTTAAAGGAACTGTGCTCCTTGCATGTCCACTGTTAAAAAGTGGGCAGCTGAATTTAAACGTGGTCGCACATCCCTCGAAGGTGACCCATGTGAAGGACGGCCAAAACCCGCAACCACACCAGAAACCATTGAAAAGTGCATGATATCGTGATGGACAATAGGCGAGTGAGAAAGCTGAGGCTGTGGGGATATCGGAAATAAGGGTGCGAAATATTTTTCACAAAGAATTAGGGATGCGAAAGCTCTGCGCAAGATGGGTGCCACATTTGCTGAATGCCGATCAAAAGCAAATGCGCAAATGATTTTCGCAGCAGCCTTTGAACCTATTCAATAGGGATCCAACCGATTTTATGCGGCGATTTGTCACCATGGATGAGACATGGGTTCACCACTACACGTCAGAAATGAAACAGCAGTCCAAACAGTGGGTGAAAGCCGGTGGGTCAGCGACAAAGAAAGCGAAATTGATTGCATCTGTCGGAAAGGTCTTGGCCAGCGTTTTTGTTTTTTGGATGCGAAAGGGATCCTGTTAATTGATTACGTTGCGAAATGCAGAACAATTACAGGCGAATATTACTCCAACCTTCTTGACCAGCTGGATGCCAAAATTCGCGAGAAGAGGCCGGGCCTGTGCACCTGCACACAAGGGTGGGTTGACGATGGGAAAACCGCTGGATTTGAGGTATGATTTGCTCGCTCATCCCCCTGATTCTCCTGATTTGGCATCCTCAGACTTCCACCTGTTTCCACACATGAAGAAATTTGTTTCTGAGAAGCACTTCGTATGCAATGAAGAAGTTTAGAGAATACAGATGAATATTTATACAACTTTCCAGACTATCACTGATGTTAGAGAAACGCTGGACTAAGTGTGTTGAAGTTAAGGGAGATTACGTTGAATAATAAAATCATTTTTTAACTAAAAGTCGCAGACTTCCATGACCTAGCCGAGAATTTTGAGCTTACCATCGTAAAACTTGCTTCGATTATTAAACAAATGGACGTTTAAAAACTCTCACCTTCCACAAAACAATGTTGTCAATACTCAGAGAATTTAAATTATATTCTTATTTGTAAACTGAAAGAAAGGTTAAGAACATTTTTCAAACACAACAATTATAGAAATATAAACAGGCTAATGATTAGCGTCGCTTTTTTAATTACAATCGTGCTTATTAAAATAACGAAATGCTAGTAAGTAATTTTAAATTTAAATAATAACAGTAAAACGTTTTGTTTAAAACAAAAAAATCTGATTATTATTAAATTACAGAAGAGTGAATAAATATAACTACTAATACATAACACAATCAATACAACGTATAATTACCATATTGAATGACACTTTTGTAATTTTCTGAATTAAGCTTGGTTAATTAAGGTATTTTTTATTTTTTACATAAATATATTTTGACACCTCAATAAATTTTTAAAGCTATTATCAGTTACTGAGGATGATAACCGTAACAGTTATAGAAATTTATTTAAAAGATAAACATAAAATGCACGGTTTAATATGCGAAAGTATTTTTTATTACGTGTTATATTATTCTCAAAAATTTTTTAATTTCTAAAAAATGTACAGTGTTAAATTTTTATTGTTTGACCAATGTATATTGAGTTACACATTGTACAATTCAACTAATGACAAGCATTGAAAATTTTGTAAAAATAAAAAAAATCTCCCGACACAAAAGACCTATAAAGAGTAAAAAAAAAAGTGAATGATCTTTAAACGGCTGAACAGACTTTCATGAATCATAGCTAAGAACACTCTCGATCGTCATCTTTGAAAAAAAAAAATTAATGAAAATCGGTTCCTCCGTTTGGGAGCTAATATCACATACAGATACATACGTTAAAGTGTTGATATTAAATAACGAGTTCGATAAAGCAGAAAATTGGATAAGAGGTGTAAAACTAATAATTACTTTATACTACTTATCAAATACAAAAAAACAGTTTAAGGCATAATAATCGCAAGTTGTATGAATTTTCGTACTAATTCAAACAAACAAAATATACCCAAGTACAAAAACACCGAACGCGTTTTAATAGCTAAACTATCATCATCAGCGGTCGACCGGGTCGAACTAAATAAATTTGTGATACATATGCCATCAGCGGGTAACGCTTCGTTGCTTATCGGGTGGAAGTGAAAGTTATGAAAGTTTAATGAGTTCTGAGTAATCAAAAGGTCCTTGATCATCATTATTCATTAGAATCTGTTTGTTTTTCTAAACTTTCATAGCAATGTTTGAATAATGCTACTATCCCTACTAGATGTTTTTTTTATCTTTGGCAGACTTGTCCCAAAATGTGTATTTCATATTAACTAAATGCTCTTTAAGGCGACTACTAATAGGTTGCCCTACATATCGTCGTGGTAAATGCAAAAGGTTGTATGTCAAAAATACCAAACTTTTCAGAAAGGACAAAAAACTACCCCATCTTTACCCCATTTCACCGATTTTTTCACAAATTTGCTTTCTTAATTGAATTTGTTTCCCTGTTAAGACTGGTTACATCATTTTGATGTAAGATGAATATTACGGCAAGCCAGGTTGACATATGATTGTTTGCTCGTCAATGTTGGCCACTTTTGTTGACACTAATATTAGATATCTAGAATGAAACAAATTATCCAAATTATAAACGTTTAAAAAGTAAACTTAGACTAATGAAACAGTGACGGTATACAGTAGTAAGATAAAGGAGACAAAAGAAAACTTAAAGGAGTTGATGGAATAAAGGGGGAAGGTATGATAATAATAGGAGAGGATTTTAACGCGAGAATAGAAGAATAAGGGGGAATACAAGAGAAAAGAGAGACGGGAAAAAGACAGACAAAAGATAAAGTGTTAAATAGGAAAGGAAAAAAACTACTAGAAGTGTGTAACGAAAGAGGGTGGGAGATAATGAATGGTAATAGACAAGAAAGAGAGAGGGGAGAGTACATAGGAGTGAGGGGAGCCTCAATAATAACGAATGCAGAGACGGAGGAAAAGGTAAAAACATTTAGGGTAGGGGAGAGGATCGAATCGGACCATCAGCCCCTGGAATTGATAATGGAGGGGAGAGAAAGAGAGGAGATGGGAAAAGTGGAAGAATTCACAACCAAGAAGGTATGGACACAAGAGAGTATAAAGAGATACAAAGAGAAAATGGGAAAGACAATATGGGAAGGGAAAGGAGTACAAGAAAGTGTGGAAGAAATAAGAGAGAGAATGGAGGAAGCAACGGAGAAAGTTAAGTTTAAAAGATGGAAGGGTGAAGCAATAGTGAGACCGAAAAAGCAAGGAGGCCAAGAAGAAGGCAAGAAGAACACTAAGACAGTGGAAGACAGGGAAAGTAGGAAAAAGGAATATAAGGAAGCAGTAAAGAAATACAAGAAAACAAATAGAAAAAGGAAGAGCAGATCAAGAATATAAACAGTGAAGAGGACGCACGGAAATTTTTAACGAAAGAAAGGAGGAGAAGATTGACACAAACGGGAATACAAATAAACGAATGGGAGAGATAGTTCAGCAACGTACTGGAGGGGGAGAATATACAGGAAGGAGAAGGAATACAAAGAAGGAAAATATATGAAACACAGGAAGAAGGAGAAGAAATAAAAGAAGAGGAAGTAGCAGACGCAATACAAAAGGTGAAAAAAGGTAAAGCGGCAGGTGAAGATTGGATACAAGATGAGAAGTGGATATATGGAGGAGAAAAGGATGTCGGAAATGGTAAACAAAATATGGAAAGGGGAAGGATTCCCGGAGAGGTGGAAAGAAGAACATATATGCCCACTGAACAAAATGGGGGAAAAAAACAAGTGACAAATTACTGCACAATCACATTATTAAACACAGCATACAAAATATACGCGACCGTACTGGAAGAAAGGTTAAAGAAGAAAACAGAAGGAAAGAAACTGCTACCAGACGGACAGGTAGGATTTAGGAAAGGAAGAAGAACCATAGATAATGTATACATACTGAAACACATGGCAAATAAGGAATTAGAGAAGGAAAGGGGGAAAATGGTATACACAGGAGACCTAGAGGAGGCATTAAGGGGGCAACAAGAAATAGGCGTAGTGGTGGGGAACAGGAAAGTGTGGAAGCTCGTATACGCTGATGACATAGTGCTAATAGCGAAGGAAGAAAAAGAAATGAAGGGGATGCTAAAAACGATGGACAGATATTTGAAAAGAAAGATTTGGTAGTAAATGGGAACAAAATGAAGGTAATGGTATTGAGAAAAGGGGGAGGTAAAAGGATAAAGGAGGAGTGGAAATGGAGGGAAGAGGAGATACAGAAGGTAAAAGAATTCACCTATTTCGGGTACACGATGAGAAAAGGCAACAAAGATGGGGAACATATAAAAGAACGAGTGAGAAAAGGAAACAAATTAATAGGGCAAGTGTGGAGTGTAAGAGAAAGATTGTGCGGAATGAACTTAAAGAAAAATAAACTATTATTTGAGAAACTAATAAATAGTGTGAGGAGTGGAAAGAGAAACGCCGGGATACATTATTAGAGAGGAGGTGCAACCAAAAAAAATAAGGCTGGAAGCGAGAAAGAGAGCATTAAAGTATGAGGAGGAAATGAGTAGAAGATCGGAGTGCAAAAGATTCTACAAGAATGCTGAAAAGAAATAAAAGAAGGAAGAATAAAGTATGGACAGGAATCCAGAGAAGAATATTATAAAAGAAATGGGTATGCGAAACAAGAAGTGGGGAGACTAAGAAGAGAAGGAATGTGCGTGAGAGAGGACATAATTAGAAGGGACAGGGATGTCCAAAATCAGGAAGTATGGATGAAGGTGAAATAAGGAAAATATTATTTCCTTCAAGATAAATTTGGTAGCTATGGTGTAAAAAACGCCACTTTCAAGCCCCCCACCACCCTCATGCCAAATACAACACGAGAAATCCTTCGTGGCTTGGTTATAATAGACTTGGTTGTGTACTTTTAATTTTGTTTTGTAATAATTGGCTGAAACATTCAGACGGGCGAAAGTAGAACAGCTTGTAAATCGAGTGTGTATCATCTGATGTTTTCATTTTCTAGAGCTAAAGATTTATCATTTATCCCGGGTTTGCATAGTTCTCTTTTTTTACCATGTTTGTGAAAAATTTCTTCATTAAGTGATCTGTTTTTGTGAAAAGTGCACTTATTGCACTGACCTTTTTTTGTCGTGTAAATCTCTAGATTCAATTATTTATTATATGTATTTTGAAATGTACTCCACGATACCTTTCCTTTATGTTCAGAAGCACATTTTTCTAGATATAAGCAATGCATGTCTCGAAAGCTGTCAAAAACTGACACCAGGCATAACTTACTTGAAGAGGATCGACAATAGTGCGATTCAACTTTTGGCAGTGTTAAACTAGAGTTCTAACTCTTTCGACATAGTTGCATCTTTCTGGTTGTTTAAATTCGTTTCAGGTGACTGCGGCTGTTCAACCTTCGCGATCCATAATCGTAAGCATTTTCCGCTATACTTAAAGCGTTAAAAAATTTTTTTGCAAACTTGTTTTTTTATTTAATTCTTAGTTGTTTCTTCAGTTTATTCATTTTTTTGTAAAATAAAAGCGAAAGCTTTGTTTTCCTCTTGAGTTTTCACTATCAATTCTTATAATATTTTGGAGAATTTGGCAAAACGTTTTGGGTAATAAACATTTTTTTTATCCCAACTTGTTTTCTTTCAATAATTTGTGAATAGCAAGCTGTGTTGTTCATCACTGATTGTATCGCACTTAAAGGCTGTTTTTGGCCCACCCTTTTCAGTACGTACACTATACTCACCACAACGTGGACATATGGTCTTAGATTCCTTTTAGACGGCTGCCTATACTTGCTGGACTCTTCACTCTTCCAAAACCCACATAAGACTTGCCTACCTATCGCAGTAGGGGTTTTTGCCTCTTCCACTCTTTACAATTGCTTTGCTCTTTTCGTTTGCTTTGATTGATTTGCTCAGTAGGTTCGTCACCATGGTTGCCAGACTGCATAGCAAACTCCTTTAAGTTTTCTGATGAGCTTGATTGATTGGATTCAGGTTGATACAGATCTTCAGTCACTATTGATGACAGATAGTGAATGTTCAGGGTTACTTAGATGTTCAGTCATCGTCATATTATTATCACAATCTACATTTTGTCTCGGCGCTGATTGTCTGTTCTCCTTTCCTGCTATCTCTATGTCCGAAGGTTTCCTCAACAATAATTCTGCGTGTTCTAAAATTGGTGTTTCAACAGTCAAAGTATTATTAACCTCGAGTTCTATTTCTGAACCAATAATTTGAAAAGTGACTTCAAATGGATGCTCCAAGAGTTCAAGTTCCTCAGCAGCCCCACGTTCAACTTGTAACGCCATAATAATATCGTCAGTGGTTCCTTCGACTCCACAGGTTACTTGAGGTCCTGAAGAAAATAATGATTTTGAAATTTGATATTGTTAATGCTTCTCAACAAAATACCATCTCGACTCCACATCTTATTGTTTTGTGGCGACAGAATCTTATTTTTTCTTACTATTAGTCTCCGGTAAAGTAATGTTGCTCTTTGCTAAAGACACCAAGTACCGCCAACGGCTTCCAAGCATTTTAATAGCTTTTCAAAGTAAACTGTAACAGATGCAATTGGTCGTATGACAAAACCGTTTTTCAGGATTGCCTGGTGCAAAAGGTTGTATGTGAAAGATGTATGTACCAAATTTCTATTTAATTAATAATACAAAAGTAAGGTTAGATTACCTATAGAAATAAACTTGAAAATTTGACTAAAACTAACAACCATAATGTAATTATAAGGGACATTTTAAAAAACATTGATTGGTAAATTACTTACATTGTAATATTTGTTGAGTATCCACAACACCTAAAACAGAATCAACAAAAGAAGAAGTGAAAACAGGGAAGTAAACAGTGAAATTCTTTAGTAGGTATAACGTCTAGAACAAGGAATACAAACAAACAAAAGCATTGCTATCATATTATGAAGAGGTCTAACATACAACTGTTTGTAGTGACCAATATCAACGACGTGACGATTCGTCTTTTTGCAAGAGTGGACCTGTTGCATTTACCACGACGATATGTTTGTTCACAATTTTTACAATTAATGTTATAAATCCCCGACACATCCTGCTTATATACTTGCTCTTAAGGATTGCCTAAAGAGTTTGCAAATTATTATCTGTGTAGTTACTGTTTTCAAATTAATTTTGGGAAAGATTTTTTTGACAGACGTTTTGTATAAGCAGGATAGAAATTTTTTACGAAAAACTGAATTAAACCAAAACAGTAGTTGAAAATTGGTTAGACCATTGAAGTTTAGAAGCCTGGCAGAAACTCTAAAAAAATAGCCAACAACCCAAATCATGGCAATTAAAATGAAGTTTTTGACATGAATAAACCGAAGAAACAAAATGCGAAATAAAATATTCCGACCAAACCCGAAAATGAAATATACGTGTAGTAAACTTGTTGAGTATCAGCTAGAAGGTTTGGACATGTGCACCAAATGTCGAGCAACATGTTTACACAAGTAGTGTTCGAAACACGAGTACAAGCAAGAAGGGATAGAAGAAGGCCGAAGACAAGGCGAAACAAAGAAAATAAGTATGTGGCGGAGCGAAGTACGAGTACGAGACAAAAATGAAAGTTTCCACCCCATCAGCATTACACCTAAAGGTATAAAAACTCAAGAGCAAGTAAGTATTATTGATACTTATACAATTGAGGTAAGATATGGTCATAAAGCATCACCAATTCTTTGGCTTTCTTCAATTTATTTTCGAATAAGTGGACCAATTGAGTCGAAGCTTTCTTAGCAGTACAATAAAACAACAAAACAAAATTTCAATTCAATTCAATGTTGAGTTCCTCTGACCATCTCTTGAAGGAACTTTCAAGTTATCTAAAACTCATGACAGTTTTTTAAAGTCAATTCCCAATAATACGTCCAAGGGAGGTATCAGTTTTGAGATAAAGAAATGTCTAATCGATGTGAGGTTTTTTTAAACAATCTGATTAATTGAACTGAAATTTGCCCAGCTTGAGTGGTTTAGGACAACACAACATCTCACTAATTTTTGGGATTACCTCGACCACCCCATAGGAGAATCCAATTTAAACCAACCATAATTTTTTGTTATTTTGAGTTTATTTCCGAATAAAAGAATTGCTTGAGTTAAAGTATAACCGGGCTTAGCATTCTGAAATAAAAAATATCTTATTGGTTTTGTGGATACCCTTAAACGGTCCATCATACAAAGTAACCATATTTTTCGTGTTTTCTGTGCATTTATTATGGATTTTATACAAATACATACGCATAGTAGTATAAAAGTAAGGAAACAGTAGGGTCAGAAATTTCCTTGCCCATCTCACGGTGACCTTGTATTTGATCTTGACCTTCAAGGTTATTTGAAAGTCAAGTCGATTTTGTCGAATGGGACCCCTAAAATTCTAAAAAAAGATTTTAATTACAAAGGCTGTAGCAAATTTACCTGGCTACCTAATGGTCTTCCTTGGATAGCCAGAGAAAAATGTTACAATTTATGTGCTGGACATTTACCTCTATCACTTGTATTACTTAAATCATTCTGCCCTTCGTCAGGTAACCTTCACTTTGGATTTTAGATGACCTTCAGGGGTTAGTTTTGTAAGTCACGAAACCATATTCAAATTTTCCTTTCGTTTCATTTCGGGTGTAAACGTAGGAGGTTGCATTCGAAAAAATCGACTTGACTTTCAAATGACGAAGTGAAGGTCAAATTCAAGGTCAAGGTCAGATAGCCATGGAAATTTTCTACTTTTGTATTTAAAGCTTTTCCTATGATTCATATTTTTCAAGTTATCCTGCTGTTCCCATACTTCTATGCCACCTAGTACATATAAAAATGGTATCATGCTGTTACTAGATATCTGCACATACTCGCACCTGTAGCTGTTTCGTCACTTATCTTATTTTACGGTCATAGTACGCGTCACCTCCTATAATACAAACCTACATATACCATCAACTACCTTGGGAGTCGTCACGATTGTATATCAACATAGTTCCTTCTATCCCCATTAAATACAACTGGTTACAGTAAATCCTAGCGATCAAACGATTAGAGATCCTATTCACTCCTTTTCAAACTTCTCAGTGCCGATCCAATCCAATTTAATTTTAAACCAACTTTCTACCAATGTGTTCTTTCTTGCAACAGACATATAGTATTGTCATACTATCCCCATTCGCGAAATTTCTATTCACGTAAAGTATATGTTTAGAACCGCCACTTTATCAGGAAAACTGCACTAAACTATCATAACTGTAAACCTGTATCATAAAATTTGATAGACTCGAACTAAACCGTATGGTTTTTAAATGCGTAACTTATTTATAATACATTTTATTGCAGTCTTTTTACAAGAACAAGTTTCTAAAGCTCTTATAAAACGTTAAAAATGAGCATTTGGCGTATTTTTGCCCCCTTAGGGTAAAAGCAACTCTATCGTATTGTTTTACTAATGTGACGCGTGACGTAAAAGGCTATTACTGATTCCTTCCTGACCGACAACACGACATGTAAGACTTGCTAATCGGTACCTCAATCGCACATTACCACTAATGCGGACTTTGCGTGAACAACCCTCCCCCTTACGCTATTAATTAATTTGGTTACGTGCTCAGTTGTAAATTGTGTTTTAAATATTTGTTCTTTCACTTTGTTTCTTTCTTTTATGTGTAAAAAAAATTGATCATTACTCAAGCAGAAATAAAAATCAATATTGGTATATTATACAGGGTTCAAGTTTAATAATTACTTTTACGAGGAGTTCACAAAAAGTTTACTGTAAGTACTGTTCTACAAGGATTATCTCACAGTTAATGTTTGGAATACTAATTTCCCATTATTTCTCTACCCTAAAAGGTTTGAAATCGAATACATGAGACTATTTGAGAAACTGATTGGCGCTTAGAGTGATAAACGTGTCCAGAGGTAATTTGTGCAATGTAGTGCTTGAACTGATAATTGCCTAGCAGTACAAAAGAGCGATGGTCACGTCGCGCTCTAGATAAGCGAACAGCGTAATCATCTAAGGAGAGGTACCTACTAAAGTTTCCATAGCCCACAATAAGGTTGTAATTTCATAACTTAATATTCAGCCTTCAGAAAGAAATTGGCCTGACTCGTGATGAATTAAATGCATTCTTTTAATTGGATGTGTTTTTAAATTAAAACCACTTACAGGTACATTTTTTATGATTTTTGTACTTGTCTAGACAATGATGAGGTTCGTAGATCGGGACGGGAAGGCTTCCCCGAAATTCCGCAAATAGCCAGCTAGTATAGAAAGAAGATAGGCCAAAAAACTAAGAAAAATCCAGCCACTACTTGTATATCGTGCGTAGAGCTTGTCACTAAGAACAAGCCTTGGAACGCCAAACTTTATTCATCGTAGCCGAGACCGCTGTCAACACTGCTTCGTTAGACTAGTCTTTGGACCGGATTGCTAAACTAGCACTGTTACCCACCCCCGTTTCTAGTGAGGAAGTAATTTGGATTATCGCTGACAAAAAAAGAAATTTGATCCCCTGAAAACTTAGGAATCCAGTAAAGCTACGGATACCAGTCATGTATAATTCGCTGTTACAACTTAAGCTAAAAAGAGACCATGAGCCCCTCAAGTTTCTCCAACTAACCGAAAAACATCCCAGCTTTAGCAGTTCTTTTTGTATGTAACTATATGCGAAACGGATAAGGCCCACTCGTTACTCATTGTTAACAGCTTTTTGTGTGGAAATGACCGTTCCATATGAAAACGTAAACTTTCACCATTATTACACCTATTTAAAAAACTTAGCTTTCTTGTTTTTTTTTAAAAGTTAAGTATTTTGATGACCGTTCCGTGTATTCCCGATTTTGATCTCAGATTTCGAAATTACATATATGGATGTAAAACTGTTTACACAAATATTTACTAACTCCTTTTGCGGATGTCAAATAACTGTTTACAGTTAGCGAGCTTTTTCTATTGCATTTTGTTCAACAGTGGTTCATCCTACCTAAATTAACATCTACCACATGTTCGGCATGTTCAAAAGTTAATGAACGTACAGAAAGGGAAACCCGCGGAAACAAACGTAAACTTTAGTCCTGCGCCTCTCTGAGAATTAGAAATTTCAGGCTTACCAATTATAATTCTCGCTAACGTGTAATAGCTGCTGTTGTCCCGCGGTTATTACACTATTACGCAGTTATTACATGAAACATTTAGCAAATGATTACAGAGATAAACACAAAATATAATTTTGACAATTATCATATATTAGAAGCAATATAAGAAGTTATTTATTCAAGTACGCAAATGTTACACAACTTTCAACAGAAATAGCCAAAGTATTTTAAATAAATTTTGTAACCTAAAAAACAACCTGTAAAACGATTGATCAGAAGAGAGTGTCTGTAATGAGGTTGCATGAAAAAACTTACTATTGGCAATCCAATAAAAAGGAATCGCTAAAAAGAACAAATTAAGGAACCGAAAAAATAACCTTTTTTTACACACCTCAGCTATTATTCAACAATAATGAAGGATTCTTAATGAATAGAAGGAAATTTTAAATTCTCTCAGTCTTGATTACTTCTTGTCGAAGATGTGCTCCATAGAGTCGAAAAAATAAAAGAAACCAAGCAAGCTCGTACTTTAGGCAACCAATGATGGCCCTAGTTTCCTACAAACGAGTTGTGGTACCAACTTTACAATTTAATGGAGACATTTAAGAATAAATGTCATACAGTATAATTTTCACGCTCATGCGCAAGTACACGTAACACACACGCACACACATACATACTTACACACACACACACACACACGGTTCAAGTGAGAGAGATCCAATATTTTCATACAGTTTAGCTGGCGCTTTAAAAAATGGAAACCTCACAGATTGCTGGTGCCTTTATAACAAGGAAAATCAAGATTCACCTACTATACACATACTAATCCTATGTCTTCATCTCGTTTGGATGGAATTTTTTGTTGTAAACCCCTAATTTCATCTATAAAAATCACGTTTCTGCATGGTTTCTTCTCAGACCACCTAGCTGTATCAGTTACTATTAGAACTACTAGGGTCATCAGTCATCCACCATACTGGAAATTTTTTAACCTTTTATTGGAAGACAAAAGCTTAGTCGAAATAATGAACACATTTTTATCCTCAAACTATCAATACCAGAATTTTGATAACCAGGACGAACATTAAAGATCTCGTGATCTTGTACCAAAGACAGAAAAAATTTATTGATATCTGCTATTTACAAAAACAATTAAAACGTACAAAAAAATAAGTGAATATCAACTAACTTCCACAAATTATGACGAACTAATACACTCTGACCGCCGAACTACAGATAACTAAATTAACAGCTTTTTCAAGCCTTTGTCCATCCTAAAACATAACAATGGAACAATTGAGGATCCACATATTCTTTGTGAAGTGGTCGGAAATCATTTTCGCCAAGTGCACAAAAAAAAAATTAGTTACAAATTTTTCTTCCGGTCAATTATATGAATCTCTCCCAACTCTACCTGACGCCGAGAAGAAACTGTTAGAGGAAACAATTACAGTTGAGGAGTTGACAGCAACGCTAACGGTAAAATTTTATGTTGCCTTCTGGAATCATATAAAATATAAAGTTTTCCAGACTATCCAAGCGGAAATTAAAAGAAAGTCGCTACCCAATTCCACGCGGAAAGCCGTTATCAGTTTAATGCCAAAAAAAGATGATTTGCTAGAGTTAAACAACCGGTTAGAAGATTTGAGCAAAATTGTTCTTGTTAAGGCTCACAACAGTAATCAACAAAATAATACATCCTAATTAGAGCTACTCTATACCGAATCGATCTTATGTATGACTCCATCCATGTACACCGGATAAATTAATAAGACAAGCTAATCATCAAAATGTTCCGATTGCAATCATTAGCTTAGACCAAAAAGCAGCGTTTGGTAAAGTTTTACCTTTATCTACACCACGTGCTAAGAAAGATGAACTTTGGAGATCGGTTTATCAAAGGAGTAAAATTACTCTACGTAAACTCAGTAAGCCACGAGGTTGGGATCACTCCTTACCAGCGCTATAAATTTTGTAACTGGAATCAGAAAAGGGTGTCCTCTTTCAGGTCCTCCATTTTCCATCGCTATTGAGCCATTTTTAGCTCTATCCAAAAACTTCTGAAAGGTTTTCCAATCTTCCGATCCCTAAAAGTGACAACATAACCGTGAGCGTGTGTGCCGACGCATCAATGTTTATATCGGATGAAACTGACCTTAGAACTCTCAAAAAGTGCTAAAGAATATATATGGATTGCTCTGGTGCTGAGCTTAACTGGGAAAAATGTACTGGATTCTGGGGAGGACTTTGGAAAAACAGATACAATGGGTAAACAGGAGTAAGTCTGTCTATCGACGACGAACAGGATTCGATGCGACAGTTTACAACGCAAAATAGATCTCTGGATGCCTCGCTGGCAAAATGGAAACGGTCACTACCATCCTTATCAATTGTGGACAGGAAAAATGTTTTCAATCAATACGTGACTCCAAAACTTTGGCATGTACTACAGTGCATCCCGATCGATCACACTTCAACAGCAACTGGCTTTGCAGGGAAAAATCGAAGAATTTATGTGGAGAGGCAAACATTGGACAAACCCACGACATCCATGTTTACTAATAAGCCAGGGAGGGCTGGGTTTAGTGCATATTTCTTCAAAAATTAAATGTTTCTGTACATGACTAGTACAAAAATTTACCGACAGCACAGAAGCACAACCATGGAAAACAGTTATCAAAAATACTTTAAAACGACATGATTCGCTTAATTTAACCTGGCAATGGTTTTCCTTGAAGGAAAGACACCCACAACAGCACCAATTGTCGACATTAATTCTCGGAGTAATGCACATTTCACAATGCACGGAACTAACATTAGAACGTTGGACTGTACATTGATATTGCGTGTTATTCCTCCCATTTGCCACTTTCTGGGAACTAATGGGATTTATCACCCTTAATGGTTTCTATGAGAGTGGTTAGACGAAAACCGTCTGAGAGCTCAATTGCCAGCAAATTCAGAATTGTTAAAGTAATACACCACTACTCAAGAATAAAAGTTTATTTTAATAATTGTAATAATGCCAGAGCGAAATAATGGGTCAATGCACAGACGCAGCATGTCATTTAAGTATCGTAGTAGAGAATATACAGTTAAGACCACCACGCGGAAAAAATTGCAGCAAAAGCTGACTATAGGTTACTTCCACTTGCCACTTTTTCAAAAAGTCGTTTATTGATATGTTAAAAAAACGAATCTTGTAAGACCTTTCATGGTATATGGGCAAAAATAACATCGACAACTTTGTAGAACGTTGGGCTATAGGAAATGCGTTATCCACTTTTCAGTCAAACAATAAAATATCGTAGAGCAACGAATTGCGATAAACAAAATCTAATGTAATTCTACAGCTTTAATAAATAATAATAATAAAAAAAACACACACACACACACACACACATACATACACGCGCGCGCACACACGCACAAAGACAAGCATAAACACACACTTTTCGATGAAAAGACTTCACTTACATTGACAAGTAAACGTATTTTCCTTTTAAACAAATTGAACATCTACATCGTATTAAGATGTATAATGAATGGATTGAACGTTTCTAAAAATAAGAA